>BRZM01000527.1:0-31392 GCA_033238685.1 Lates japonicus
TTTTCAAGAAATTCTGTTTCATACAGGTGGTTGAAATAAGACTGACCTTAGTTACCTTGTTACTTAGTAACCTTTTAATGTCCCAGTCAGACTAGTTACCAGTTTTAGCTTCACCTTAGGTTAAACCAGTGTTACAATCACTGTGACAGACTGAAACATAGTGTTCTCAAGTTCCTCCTTGAATGTTCCTTGAATGTTCACTGCTACACTGTGAACATGAGTCTTCAAGCAAGCATACCAAGTGCAATTACTCAGCATGTTGATTAAGTGAATCCTTTACTACAGTGAAAATCTAGGTCATGGCTAGGTCATGTTGGTAGGTTTATCTGCCATAAATGATCAAGTATGATGCATATTTCATGTATTTTATGCATTATAATTTTTCTTTTTTTCTCTGTTTTGCATTGAAAGTCTTTATCTTCAAAATCTGTAGTAACTACAGCTAAAGCTCAATATAGTGAAGTAAAACTCTCCTAAAATGAAAATAGTTTAGTCAAGTATGAGTACCTCAAATAAATTATTCAATTAAGGACAGTATTGAGCAAATGCATTTAGTTACTTCCCAGATCTATACTGAAGACAAAACATGAGAGAGAACATAGTTAAAAGAAAGTGTTAATATGTCTGACTCTGATTTCAACACCAAATAGGGCAAATATGATGATAAAATTATCACAGAGCTTGTGAAGCATGTCACAAAGCCAATTTAAAAAAAATTCAAGAGGAGTCCAAAGGAAGAGAATATATATATCACTATTGAGCACATGTTCTCGTTAAAACCACTGCTTTCAAAAGTGTTAATGCTTGCGAACACCCACACTTGACACATCTTGGATCAGCTCCATGTTCCCGGACAGAGTATTGTGGAGAAGGTCTGTATGCACCTTGGTTGTGTAACTGGCTATGTGCAACTACACAAACATGAGTGGCATTTCATCTTGAATGAGAACGAGCATTATGACAAAAGTTTCAAATTTCACTCATTTTTTAAAGGTACTGTATGGAAGAATTTGAGGCAATTTGGATGTAATAATAGCTTTTTTATTGCTAATGTATGAAAAGATCATAACGTCCATAACGTGACTGATGTCTTTGTAAAGAACTTGGGTTGAGTTCTCAGGATGGTTGCTCCCTTACAACAATAAAAGTCTCTCTTCTGTGCCTCTTGTGCACCGGCAGTGTATATTGTATTTAGTGTATTTGTAGTGTGTTTATTGTGATACTGTGGTTTTAGCTGACTGATGCTTTCCAGTGTTAGCTTGCCCGCTAACAAATCGGAAGCAAATTATTATGTTGAGTGGGAAAAGAAAGCAAATATTTTCAATAAATACAGTAAAATTACAGGTGTGACATCTTTTTAAGCGAAAGAAAATGAGGTTTTAAGTCCTCGCCACATATTTTTTTTCTGTCACTTGGAACTCTGCAGCGCGGAAACTGTTTTGCTATTTTTTAAGTGTCTGTCATGTATTTTGATGTATGTTTACATTTATAGATTCTATTGCATTTCTCTATCTTACGTTTCTGTGATTTATATTTGTTTTGTTTTGGGCTCAAAAATACCCATAATCCTCAGCTGTTTTGCTATGGAGAAGAAGCACATCTGCTTCAATGATTTAATATTGCCTATGCCACCAAACTCTCGAAAATACACATTTCCATTAGCCATTTCCCATGTTACAGTCACAGGCTATCAAACGCCATTTGTTAACAAAGATGGTAGTTTTTGGACTGCGGCAATTCGAAATGGAATGTAGCCCATCTCTCATCATGAGAGGTGATTTAGAGCAGTTGGTGACAGGCCGCCCCACCAAAATGAAGGGAAGACAACCCCCCCAAAAGGAAATGGTTTTACATGTGGTGGCCACAGACGGTTGGTCTCCCCTTATCCTTCCTGACTGATTCTTCTCTAGTTTTGTGTTCTGTTAGTGTCCTTGTCAATACTGGCAGTATGAGGTGGTACCTGCAGCCCAATCAGGTTGCACAGGTCATCCAACTCCTTCAGGATGGCACATCCATAGGAGCAGTTGCATTATGTATCTGCGCATCTGATGCCACCAAGTACCACCACAGACTGTCCAGGAAGTTATTTCCAATTGAAATACTTTAGTTAGGTTGCAATATCATTTGTGAAAACAATCTCACCTCTAGGTCTATTTAGTAGCGGTTCAGAAGCCTTGACATACAGTCAAAAGCTCCAGAGCAGCAATAGTTTTCTAAAGTTGTGAATGAACTTTGAAAATTTGCACGATATAGTGACTGATTTTTGTATTCAACAAGAACATAAAAGGACTACTCAAGCACAGTAGTGATAGAAGCAGTCATCTGTTCCTCTCACCCTTGGAGAGTGTGAAGAGATCAGACCATGGTGGTTGATGGGAAATGAGACAGAAAGGGAGAGCTGGAGATGATGTGTGTCATGCTGGTTGATCCATCCCTCCCTGCAGGCGTATGGAGTACTGCAGGGATTATCCCTCTCTTCATAAACACAGAACCACGCATGCACCATCTCAGAGAGCTCTCCTACAGCTGTGGCCATGTTGACGCAGGGAGCGCTGACAAAATACCAAAACAGCCCTATCCTCCAAGTCATCAAGAGCAGCAGGGAGTAAAAGCAATATGTTAAACACACTATTTACCACATCGAGGGCCACAGATACTGAAGTGCACATTATGGCTTAGCCCGTGACATTTAACCTTTGAACCCTGTGTTAATGAAATCTTCGAAATAGAAGAATACCAGGTTTGAATGCCTCTTTCTGGAGCTTTTTTCTTTTTTGAGGCTTCATTATGATGTGTTTAGGAACTCAGACGCCCACAAGTAATTGTGACCACCACCAGGGAATCACACTGTGAGGTGCCTGTATTGGGGAAAAAAAAGGAACATTTTTAAGTGAAGATACTGTCAGTGTCAAAGTGTAGAGTTTACTGTAATTATGAGCTAAGCCTGTGACCATTCATTAAAATGTATAGGTGATGTCTAACTGTCCTCTGTAGAAATATCTGGATTGTAGGTGGAAGTAAACAAGCTGCTATTACTGTGGTGGCATTTCTTATAATTCTGTATTTAACAATGTCACGTATGTAAAAGATGTTGGCAGCTAGACAGAAAACCACACTGACTGTACCGTGTTGTAATTAGCTGCCCCAACAGTAAACCAAACTTTGCAGAGGAAAAGGATTGACAATGAACCATAGTCAGCCTGTGAGTAAGCTTGTTGCTTTGAACAGACAGTAATAACTGAAGATGATTCAGATGTGTGTATTAACATTTTTATCAGCTCAGTTTTTCTCTCACTCTGAATATTGTTCTCCTCTGTCGAGATGCCAAAATTCANTGAATTTTGGCATCTCGACAGAGGAGAACAATATTCAGAGTGAGAGAGAAAAAATTGTTTTGACTGAATAATTTCACATTTACAGTCTGTTATGATGGACCCACGGCTGTGTTGAAAAGGTTGAAAGCCATTTCTAATAGCAAAATTAATCTTCAAAATTTCAGCATAATGAAATTCCAAAATTTCATTGTAATATCTCAGGAATTTTACACTTGACAAGGTTTAAATTCCTGCAGCCAAAGCATGCAGAATTTCAAGACCTGTGCTGTGGGACTGAATGTGTATATGCTTTTGTGTGAATGTCATGTGCTACACAGAATGTGTAAGAGCATTTGTATCAGAGAAACTCCCATCCCTCAATAACCTTCTTACATCTTTATCGTTCTCTATTCATGGAAGGAAAAGATCTTTTTCTCTAACAGCTGTGGGACTTTGCATCGAGTTCCCTCTTTTCTCCTTCTCAGCAGATCAATCCATCTGCCCTTCCTCTGTAGAACAAAGATGCTGCATCTGAAATAGAGATAAAACAAACAGAACAAATGCGCTACCTCCGGAGCATGGCGTCACATATATTGGTAAATCTATGATAAAGTCACAAAAGGAATCCCTCTCCCTTGAAGAATCGGAGATACCTTCCCCTCCCGGTATCTGTCGGGCTGAGCAGACAAAGGGAATAAATCGTCCCCGTTCATGTGGGAGTCAAGCTTTGAAAATTCACATTTCCCTCCTGCTAACAAATGCTACTCAGATAGAAGCTGTTTTGGGAGAAGTGTTGCAGGCAGTTCTACAAAACACAAATGCCTCTGTACTCTACACACAAAAAAGATGCAGGGACAGGGGTTCATAAATCTGGAGAAAATGTGGGTGATTGAGAGTAAAAAAAAAGAAAAAAAAAAAAGAATGTTCCTCAGGCACTCTTGAGTGGTACACACGTCAGGTGGTTGAATAACTTTGGGAACCCCTCCCTGTACACCTTTTCAACACCAGATAAGGGGGGGTAAGGTACCATTTCTGTAACTTTCTGAAAGCCACTTCCATGTTGTGAAGAGCCACTCATGCACTTCTCTCTCTAGATCAGTTTTTTATTTTTATTTTTTTCATTTATTACACAACTGTCGGTGGTACATGGATATCTTCCTGGAGAGGCTGTCTGAAAATATATACCATTATCCCTGTTTTTAAATGACACCACCCCCCACACTGCTCCACCCCCCTTTTTTTATGACTGACGGCTTTTCACATTAGATGCAGCATGTCTTAAGAAGGAGTTCTGAGAGACCATAAAACAAGCCCTTAAGGGCCGTGAACACCAGTAAGAAAATGTTGTGAAATTAATTTTTGCAAAATATTCGGCACAAGAAGCTCGGTGATGTAGTAACTGTATTTGCAAGGTTAGCCGGTGAACTGCTGTTGTTTGGCGAACAAACTGCCAGCTCACTAGCCAGCTGGGTAGAGCTAGCCAATCACAAAAGCCTGCAGATATTTTTTTCTCTCTACAGGTCTCCACACCCTCAAAGGTCAGCACTGTCAAGACAGCTTCCTTTTGGTAAATAGCACAAATCTTTGGCTCGAAGTTCACCTGCGCTGATCTCGATATGAAAAAGAAGTTCGCCCCTCTGAGCAGCTCCACTGATGATGGTGTTTCTGCTGGAATTAATTAAATTTGCCATGGAATTTTGTGGTTTTAAATGGTGGTGTGATAGTGGACAAAAAGCTTTTCATGCAGTATAAAGCAGCTGTCGACAACACATACTGTAAGAATCAATCATATGCATTTATAGATCAGTGCAGACATTCCTGTTCTCTGAGACCTAATTGTGCTGCCTCTTTTGAATGAACCTCCCACATGTGCACCATGCGGTCTGCAGCGGGTAACAACATACCACACAGACAGACAGGAAAATACCAGACTGCTGGAACAGTGCTTGCACTGATTATAGCGCCACCAAGACAATAGCCTTAAGTCATTACTGCGTGACATATTACTATACTTCAGCTCAGCATCCATGGTTACCATAAAATCAAAATCACACACATTTAATGCATTAAGCTTATTCAGAACATTAGCTTATTACAGACAGAAGATGGACATTTTTGAACATAAGCCTTTAGGGAATAGTATTTGAATTAAGAGACTGCTGTAGTTCCATTTACCAGACAGAAATAATGGGCTACCTGAAAGGTTGTCTGTCAGTCATTGTGTATTTTGGGAAACATATAAAATGTTGCCAGCTGAGGGTATTCATATTATATTATCTTTTTTTTTTTATGTTGTATTGTCCAACAGAGCTCAGATTGAACTCTGTTCTAAACTGTAACTCCAAAGCTGTAAGTAAATTTGTTACCCCTCTAACTTGTTCTTCATGTTGATGAGCTAGACTTGCCATCAGATGTCCAATCAAAAAGGAGTCAAAAACTGTTTTGTTCTTATATCTAATGAGAAAAAGAACTGCTGGTGTCTTGATTTAGCAGCAGGTCAGAGTTGATGTACTTTATGTGGGACGATTAAGGCGGCTGAGGGAGTTAATTGAGATTTTCTGCCTGTTTACTTGTTTCAACGCCTCATAAAAAAAAGTGATGTTAATCCTGTGGTAGTTGGCGGAGCCGGAATGAAGAAGATGCTTGTTAATTGTGAAGCTGTCTCATTTGCAGATGCCCCGCTGGTAAAGGTCTCCCAGCCTCACCTTCTCTCCTGTCAAACACCCCAACTGGTAATTATGGACTAATTACAGATACACACACAACACAGGCACGTGGTGAGCCTCAGAACAGCAGATACACACTTATCTGGAAAACTTTTTTGTTACTTGGATACGTCCGAGGGAGGTTGAATAAATGACTCAGCTTAGTGTGTTTTGTATTTAATTATGCTTGTTACATACTGTATATCTTTAAAGACAAAATTCTGTAAATGAACCAGTTTGAATGTGTTGATGACATATCATCTTATTGTTTTGAGTTACAGTAGTGGAAATTCAGACTTTATTGTCCAGTAACTTTTCCTTTAAAGGAAAGCTTATGTGTCCACTGTATTGCTATGTTACATTACAGCTCTGAATGGATTAAAAAACAAAACAAATGACTATCACACAGGTGCCTTAACCAAATGTTTATTGCTGTAACCATGATGATAAAGGTCCTCTAACAATGAGGAAGTACTTATTTTAACCCAAACCACACCACAGTCTTCCTCTAAACCCAGGCTAAAGTAGTTTTTGTGCCTAAACCGAACCAGACCATGACCATTCCACAACCTCATCCATGTGTTTATTTATTTACCATGACAATGAAGGTCCAGTATGTCTGCTGCTATCACCTTCCTTTGGGTCATATCTGAAGATAGGATGACCTATATGGTTGTTTCAGTTTGAGGACTTGTTGAGCAAGTTACAGTCTATTTTGTGTTGTGTTAAAAATGTTTTGGAAATAGTATATGAACATACAGAACAGATTTTAAATACAGAGTCTGGGTGGTGGTCGAGTTTGAGTTAGGAAAATAAAACATGAAATTTGAAAAAACATTTTGTGTCAAGCCAAAAAAAAGTTTCTCACTGCTATTTACTTTTACATTGCAAATTCATATTTATATTATATAATGTGTTCATTTAATGCATTACTGGTTTTGTCTTTACATATGTCCCAGTGTAGTGCAAGAAGGTCACCATGATTAACAGGTGTGAGCCATATTCAACATCATTCTTTCACACCCATTCCTTGTTATTTAACATGATTCAGTTGTTTGGAAAATTAAAGAGGATGAAGGAGATTGAAGGAACCCCCCCCCCCCAAGTCTCTGTTAAAACAATACTCACATGGCTATATGTACATTTTGCTTGCTGTAATCATTCCTCCTGTTCATATTTGTCATGAACAGATTTCTCCCTAATGCATTTAAAAAAGTAAATCAAGGACAACATTCACAGTCCCCAGCAGTCTGAGGTAGAGATCGTGGTTGTTTTGGGCAAAGTTACAGTACTGTAGTAAAATCAAATTATGAACGTCTGTTGCAGTTGTATAAAACAAAGAGGGAATATACCAAAGACTGAAACTGTAGAAGTTACCTTCTTTTGTTTGTCTAATTTCTGACTGCTTAAGCTTAATATTAGCTTCACTTAAAATTATTTATACAGGCTGTGGATTTCATCCCATCACTTAAATTAGTATCACATTAGAAGGGATCCTCATGGCTAGTCTGTAATTAAAATTTCGCACTGTGATGACTCTGGCAAATTCAGCTGTTGTACTCCTTGCACATGAATGGACACTAATCATACTATCAAATCCCTGTCATTTCACTGCTTGCCTCCTTCACCCACCCCTGTGTCATTCATCACCTGGCCAGTACGTATGTATGCAGGCCTGCTTGGAGAAACAGGGTAGGCAGGGGGCTGGAGCTGTGCGCTCCCCAGGAGACGATGGCCCAGTCATGCCCGAGGGGGCGGAGGAATGGCTGGGAGAAAACCAGACATTGGCTCCCCGGTGGGTGGGTGGGCTGTTTGCGTGGTTGTGGTGGTGAGTTATAGTGTTACAGAAGGACCACCTAAACTGAGCAATGCGATGCAGATCATTTATTTAGAGCGTAGCCTTGAACCACCACCCATTAGGATGGTCACTGCCCTCCCCTACACCCCCACCCCCCCAGCCACTGCAGCCCTTTATATCTACTCCTTGTATCATTTTTAATTTTTCATATTTACAGAACTAGCAAATGACCTAATACATTTTAATTAATGTTTTGGTAATCTGTGTGTCTTTTACTGCTGGTGATTTGCTTGGTTGGTCTTGAGGTAATTTGGGTGCCACTCCTCATAAAGTGGTAGCATCTGAATTGATTGTTTTACTGGATGATTTTACTGGGCATCAACTAAATGAGTTGAGAGATCCAGTTCCAATCAGAACTGCATGCAAGACCCTGACCTCCTCCCTTTTATGACTGCAAAACCCAACTCCAGTCCATGTGTGTTAAGACTTTGTTACCATTTTTAAGGGGAAACCAAAATCCCCAGAGTTTATACAAAATCAGAATTGGATTTGGGTTGCTGCAGATTTTCTTTTGATGCTCGTCTTAACATCTACTAAAAATGTGTATGTTTCGTTCATTCGAGCATGTGTGTAGCATCTGACCGCTTCCTTCCTGATGCGGTCTGTTTTTTCATGTAAATGGTTTGTTCTTTGCGCTCTTTTCTGTCTGCCCTTTAGCTCTATTGTGGCGTACCAGCCCGCAGGAGATAATAGCCACAGCTTTGAGGCCATGGCCATGTTGAAATCCTTCGGTATCTTCCTGGGCGTTTTCAGTGGCTCTTTTGCTCTTGGAGTGGCCACCGGAGTCATGACCGCTCTCATATCCTTTCACTTCTTTCTTATTGTTGCATGATGTACATTTATATTCACAGGTTTGCATATGCATCATTAGACTAACACTACAGGGATTAACACAGTTGCCCTACTTCTAACTTCAAAACTCAGCTGTTTTGGAGCAAATTAGTGACTGTTTTTCAGTTAATTCACATTCATTTATACACGTATGTGTTTCTGTTGTCACAGATGAGTGCTGCAGGTGCACTGTGGATGTGCTTTGTTCTTGTTTAGTCCTTGACTTTCAGTGTTTATCACGTTACCAAGTTCACAAAGCTGAGGGACTTCCCCTTGCTGGAGACAGCTCTTTTTTTCCTCATGTCCTGGAGCACCTTCCTGTTGGCTGAGGCCTGCGGTTTCACAGGTACACCTGCACCCAGAGCTGCTGCATGCAATTTAAACAGAGACAAAGATGTTAATTATTTCTAATGACATTTTGGTCATTCGATTATTGTTTACTATTGTCTAGTCTGAAGACAATTTAGTCTAGTTTTACTTAATTATGATTTTTAAAAGATTTAGTCTTATTTCTATTTTATGAAACCATTCATCAAACGACCAGGTATTTTTAGTTGTCTCAGGTTTTCTTCTCAAGAAGTTTCAGCTATCACCTAAAAGTGATGACTTTTTTATCAACACAGAGACAGAGAGATGATTCAAACCAGGACACTTGAAACCATCAAACCATCTGAAACACATCCCTAACCTATGTGATGTTGATCTAATAGAAATTTAGTCCAGATGTGTTAATCTCCTAAACTACAAGATAGGCCAAAGACCTTGTTTACCTGACTTTTTTCTGTGATGGTACCACTTCCTTTTCTTGATTAAAAAGACTAAAATGTATTTATCATCATTTACAAAATTAATGCTTATTTTTAAATGCTTCTGACCCCCTCCGCTACAGTAATTCTCATGTGTTTCTGTGACACTGAAGGCAATCTTTGTCTTAGCTTATTCAGGTGTAGCTGTGCTGTTCCCAGGATCACTTTGAAGCCCACTACACTTCATAACAATCTTCCCTGAATCCCAGGACAGGACCAAACAGGTGAAATGTAGCCACAGTGTGTCTACTATCTTTAAACAGCTTTAATCATTGCTCTGATACACGTTTTGACCAACACTGCTACTACCAGTTCTACTACTACGATTATTCTAGCTTATTTGTGTTTACGTAGCAAAAAATCTGGTTTACATGGTGCAGTCGTTGCAGAATTGAAGAAAAACAGACAGAAATACTCAAAAGGAGATCTCAGAAAAGAGGATGCTGAAGCTACATTAACGCTCTGAGACATCCACTTCGTTGATACGTCATTTTTGCTACTAGTCGAGCTGATTGACCTGACGACGGCCGTGGCGGTCTTTCCTAGAAATAGCTCTGACACAGCTAAATATAGATGTTTTTGACACAATATCATAACGTGTCACCACAAGACAGGGCACAATGTTTGTGGACGTGAGTATATGGCACAGTACTGTGTTTCTAATGGGTTTGATAGGATCTGAAGAAGAAACCTGTGGTCATCTGTGTCAACAGCAGCAGCGAGATTGAGGAGAACAAACACAGACTCGTCTAACACCAATATCTAACACCAAGATAAAAACTCTGAATAATTCACTTTGCGTGCCTTTCATAGCTTGAGAACCAGACTGAAATGTTTCTTTAAGATAATTTGTGTTGAAATACTCTACACGCTGGCTGCACGCTATGTTCTTAGTTGTATTCAGGACATCAGCTGAAGATTTAAGAGTAATGTAACTGCTAGTAAATTAAAGAGTTAGCTGCTGACAAAGTTTGGTATATATTTTCTGGTAGTTCTGTACGGTGGCTTTATGGCCATAACTTTATTTTCAAAGAGAATGGAACAAACTAATTTAAGCAAGTTTATTTGGGCAGAGTTTACATGAGATTAGTTACATGTCTATCTGTCACAACTCACAAATGCTACCATGAGTCATCTGATGAACAAAGTGAATGCATTCAGCGTTTACAAGAAACATTCCCACATAACTTTACATCAAAAGCAACAAGAATGCAACATGAATTTTCCACTTTCAGTTTTCAGCCTGTTTGTTTTCAGTTGTGTGTGTGTTTGTCTCTTCCCCACCAGTTGTTTGAACTACTGAACTTCCTGGCTGAGAACTTCATCTTCTCCTACATGGGTCTGACTCTCTTCTCCTTCCAGTCACATGTGTTTAACCCTTTGTTCATCATTGGAGCCTTTGTATCCTTTACTCTGCCTGCCCTTAACGCTCCACACAAACAAATCACAACCTTTCTGCTGCTCCAGAGATGAGTGACTATCAAACAGTGTTGTTCCTCTTAAACATTAGTTCTTCTTTTAGGCTAGTTTATGTTTTGATGGTGCTGCTGTTTTACTGTAACTTGATTCACTTGCTAAACCTGCCTGCATCAGCTAAAAAGTCCAATACCATTGTTAATGACTGACTTTGCAGTATGTTCATACAGTATAGGCATTTTAAAGCATATTTTATCCATCAACAGGGAGCCTAAGAATAATAGAACAAGCAGAATGAAATGGAGAACACATTTAAAACAATGATTAGTCAACCGCGAGATAGAATTTCCGAACTGCCGTTTACCCACGATTATTTTCCACTCAACCCCGTCTGCATCTGTACTATATTATTATTACACTGCGTTGCATCCTTGACCTTCTTGCGCGATGTAGGTGGCAGTGTTTCTGGGCAGAGCAGCAAACATCTACCCTTTATCCTTCCTGCTCAACTTGGGCCGCAAGAACAAGATTGGGTCCAACTTTCAGCACGTCATGATGTTTGCAGGTAAATTAAGTCTCTGGGGTCACATATTTTCTACATAGTAACGATGAGAAACGTTTCTCAAGCTTGGCCCCAAACTACTACTCACCCGGGACCTGGTTCCATTAAAATAAATAGTCAGTGGGAGTTTAAAAACATTGGCCATTAGCCTAGAAAATATTGTGCTAAGACAGTCTTTTTCTAGACCAACAACACTCCTACTCATATACAGTTTTGCAATGAATAACAGTCCCTATGTCAGATGACATTTTCTATTGAAACAGGTTAATTATAGGAATCCCCCTCATGTCTCTGCTCATAATTGTTTTTTTGTGTTTAAACCCACAAGGTTATTTCCTTTATTCTGCAGAAAATGTAAACTGTTTTCTTGAAATATGTTTTTAAAACTTCAGATTTTTTAAAATACAACTCATCAGTATTCTTACATGGTATGGTAGATTTTTACATGACCAGCACAGAGAGGAAAAAACACCCTCACCTGCAGACCATGCAAGATATGCTTGTTAACACCAATAGTAATTAAGAAAAACTGACCTTTTGCGAGTTGATGGTGAATGCAAAATTGCACACAGTCTTCTGGTCAAAGATGCATACACTCTCTCTTAGTCTCCCGTCCTCTCCTGTCCTCCGTCTTCTCCAGGTCTGCGTGGGGCGATGACCTTTGCTCTTTCCATCCGAGACACAGCGACATATGCTCGTCAGATGATGTTTTCAACCACCCTCCTGATTGTCTTCTTCACCGTCTGGATCTGTGGAGGGGGCACCATGCCCATGCTATCCTTTATGAGCATACCGTAAGGCGCTGCATGTGTTTGTATGCCTTTATCTCTTTGTCTGTGTTTCATCCCCTCTGATGGATGTTTTTCTGTTAAAATCACTGTGGCTAACTTTTCTCTCTCAGGGTGGGTGTGGACTCTGATCAGGAAAACTCTGTAAGTAATCATTACAGAGTAAGATCTCTTGTTCTAACAGTTGTTTAAAATATTTTTTGGTTGCACTGTTAAGTTGCTAGCTGTACATCAAATAAAAAAGATTAAGTAATGAAACAGCAGATAAATTTAAATGTTGCGTTTAACAGAGTTCTGCGGTGCTGGATGGGTCACAGCGGAGGAACACCAAGCACGAGAGCGCCTGGCCCTTTAGGATCTGGTACAACTTTGACCACAAGTATCCTTTGAGCCGTGGTTCCTCAGAACTGCAGATGCTGAATTCAGCTTTGGACACCAGAGGGTGCTCTTTACAAACTTAAATACAAAGTGGCAACTTGATCTTCCTGTACAGGAGTGCTACTGATGGAGCCACATACTTAATATTTCAAAAAACATATATACTACTTTATTGTTTTATAGTTCCCAAAGATGTTTCTTTTTTTTAAATTACAAACTCTTAAAATGTTGCTGCAAAGGTCTCTTAGTAAGCCATGAACTGTTTGGCAACTATTTAGATAGTTAAATTAAAAGTAAGTCTGTTGAAATTGTTTAGTCCTTGACAGAAACTTGTTCTCCAGCTATCTGAAACCCCTCCTGACCCACAGCGGTCCTCCTCTCACTGCTACTCTGCCTGCTTGTTGTGGACCACTGGCACGATGCCTCACCAGCCCACAGGCCTATGAGGTTTGTCTTTATTATATATAAAGATTACCGATATAGTGGTGGCACTCATGATTATTTAAAGTCGCAGTTTCTTCTCTCCCTTTCCTGTGATTGATCTTCACCTCTTCCTCCTCTACTTTTCTCTTCTCTCTTCTCCACTCACCAGAATGAAGGCCAGCTCCACGACGACGACTCTGACTTCATCCTAAACGACGCCAACGTGAGCTCAATGTATGCCGACGTCACCGTCAGCACCGACGCGTCCGGATCCCGCACCATCAACCGCAAGCGCTCCTCCACCGCCAGCACCGGGGGCGACGACGGCCTGGATCACGAGCTCGCCCTGGCGGAGCACGAAGTGGCGATCAGGGGCACTCGGCTGGTCCTGCCGATGGACGACCCGGTGGAGCCCCCAACCACCGTCACCCTGCCCCCGCCGCCCTCCCCACCACGCTCCGACCCTCGCAGGCACAGACTGTAAGAAGGCTTGCACTGTCAGGATGCAGTTTGTTTCAAAAATCACAAATCATCTACGCTGATTTCACAAGAAAACAATCTGTTAGCTGATTTGTTTGGATTCTTGATTGAAACGTCAAACTGTTTCTGTCCCATGTTGGTGCGGCCACCACTCTTATCAAACATTTTTAAAATCATCTGAGCTTTTGACAAACTTGAGGCGCGCTTGATTTATCTCACCATTTAGGTGGACTACTTTAATCTTGAATGTGAATGCACTGTATGTAAGGTAAGGTACTGTAAATCAAGAGCACCTCAAGTTTATTGGCTGCCTAAAAATCATGTGAGATGCACATCTAGCCAACAGTTGAGAAGGCTAAACAAAATGAGGTGGTAATATTTGCTCCTAAGTTTGTACTACTGTGGCGATATATGCCAGTGCTGTTATCTATACTCCGTAAAAGCCCCAAACACTCTCGCTGGGCGCAGCCATCCCCAAAACAGTTTTATATGCAGTTTACTCTTTTTTCTCTGTGGTAAAAGTGCTCCTGACAAAAGGTGTCCTGTATTTGTCTAGCTTGCGTCAAGTATTTGTATGATGACCTACATTATCTAACATTAGGGCACAGTTACCCAGAAACTTGGTACCACTAATTAACATTCATTGCTGTTAAGGAGCATTTAGACTACAGTTACATTACTAATCTCACTAATGGATCTGGTTGACCTCCTGTGTTTGCCTCCTGCTCAGTTGGATGAGAACGTTCAAAGAGGTAAAAGCAGGGATTTTGATCAGCTAAGGAGGAAGCAACTAGACAAGGACATTGACATCTGTGATAGAACCAGTGCTGGGTTTTTAATTTTAAAACACAACAAATATTTTCCACAACAAGGCTGTGCGTAAATTAGAGCTGCAGCAGTTAGCTGATTAATCGAGTTAGCTGATTGAGAGAAATTTAATTGGCTACTATTCTGACATTTCAGTCATTTGTTAGTAGGTATCTCTTATTATGTCATTTTTCAAGCAAAAATGCCAGATATTCTCTGGGTTCAGTCTCTCAAATGTGAGGATTTTCTGCTTTTCTTTATGATAGTTAATTGAATATTTGAATTGAATATTTGGGTTTTGTACTGTTTGGACATTAACCTGAGCTTTGAGAAGTTGTAAATTGCATTTTCTCAGTTTTTTTTTTACAGCACAGTATTCTCATAGACTAAACAATTAATCAATTATTAAAGAAAGCAATTGTCAGATTAATTAAAATAATCTTTGGTTGCAACCCTAAATTACTGTCCAGCCAAAAAAAAAAAAAAAAAAAAAACAACTATAAAACTCAAACTGCTTCCACAACAGTGTCCAGGAGTGTCTCAGTTACCTAAAATTTTAGCACTGCCTCTCTCTCTTCTCTTGATCAGTCTTCTCACTTATTGATTTATTTATTTAACACAAAATGATTTATTTATATAATGATTTATTTTGTTTGTTTATTTATTTATTTATTGTTTTGTAGTGTGACATTAATGATCATCTTGCCCTGTTATTAATAGGACTGCTCGGTGGTAAAAGGCTGTTGTTATGAACCTTGTCCCTAAAAAGCACTATGACTCTTCCCACTGACAGTACATTGTACAGCAGGGAAGTCATGAGGGAGGTGGATATTCATTTCAGGAGTTTGTCGTCTTCTACAGTGTGTGCATGTTAAAAAAATATCTCTTTCCTGTACTGTAGCAAATGCTTCTACTTTATACTTGGAAACTAGAGCTTCCCTGTGTGTGCATTTTACAAGTGTGTGAGTGTGTGTGTGAGTGAGTGAGTGTGTGTGTGTGTGTGTCTCTCTGATCTGGCCAAATCTACTGGTGTGGTTATTAGGGCTAATGTCTGTTTCTGGGTTTTCTGTCGTCATCTGGTTCAATCGTCTTTCTTACGAGAAAAAAACAAAGTTAACTGCCGTGTCTTTGTGATGTTGTATCATCAAAGATGACTCTGAGGGCTGGCTGAACTGTTTTGAATTAAAGTGCCTATTCAGATATTCAATTACCTAATGTAGATTTGTATATATTTGATTTGCTAATGTGCAGTAAGATGATCTTTTTGGTTTTTATATGACACTAAAACCCTTTGATGTTAAATATTGTACTCTCAGTATAATTAGGCCATTAGGTGGCAGCCTGCGTTTTATTATTTGTTTTTGGTGCAAACTAAAATATTGTACTTACATTAATGGGAAATAACTCTAATATTTTGCCAGATATAATCACTTTGTGAAGTGTACTAAAATGTATATTTTGGCTTTTTACAATTAGGAACTCAATCTGAGGGTAAAGGGAAAGACAGTAGCACACTGGAGGATGTCACCGACTTTTTACTGGTACATCATTTGTCTGTTTTGCACCTTTTTTGGCGACCGAGCTCGTCTACTCTGTTCCCACCTCAGTGAGAGATATTTCACACTGAGGCATCTTTTTCTAGATCCTTGTTTGTCCTGTTTTCTGCTGAGCAGACCCGTCTCACACACTAAGACTGATCTTTATCACTGACTTAGAAATTAATTCCTGGTTGTTTTAACTGTCAAGTGGCACAAGTGTTGTCATTTTGATCCTCAAAGCAGTATTCTTAATGAGGTTTGAGTTTCTGTATAATCATCCAGAGATACGGACATGAGTGAATTAGCATTTTTCTTTCAGTGTAGTACCTGTTTTCTTTTGTTGTTCTAATGTGTTTGAACCATAAAAAGTGTAAACTTTGTTTACATGGAAATTTTAAAGAAACAGTTGTAATCTAACAATAGCAGCCACAACTAAAACTAAAAATCTGAAAATGTTTGACTGTGTTTCTACTGTTTGTAGAAACTGTTCATGACAGTTGTATTTGTGAAAAGTACACCTGCAGTAGGTCTATATGTGAATGTTTTTAAAATGTGAACTTATGTTGAGGGAGAAAAAAATAATCTCAAATTTAATAGATTTTTCCCTGTGTAGTCCTGGAGTTATTAACAGTGTCTCCTCAGTCAGGCATCTTGCTGAGTGTACTGAAGATAAATAAAAACAGCTCTTGAAACAGACACGTCTTTGCTCTTTCAAATTGCGTTTTTTAAAATCCTAATTTGCTCTTCTCAAGCCCCATACCATGAGGCTACTAAATACTCATTTGTCATGGATAACCTCAATGACAACTGAGCACACTCCATCTGATGATGAAGACTGAAAAGCGCAGGATGAAGCTTAGTGATTTCCAAGGTAATTTTCTGCTTGTTTACTTTCCCCAAAATTATGTTGGCAACAACTAGTATGTACTGGTAACACTAACATTATTACAAACAAGCGAGTATAAAGAGACTTTGTGAGACTTCTTTTTTTTTTTTTTTAGCATACTGACACAATTGTTCTCAAAAGCTTTGGTGAGTTTAACATCACATTTAACATAGACTTTTATTTTGAAGGTAAATTCACCGCACTTCTTTTCGGGCGTCGATTTCGTTCTGTTTTGAAAGTAAACGACTCTACTTCCCGTCTGACCCTGGTTGTTTGTGTCTAACTTGACGCAGCCATGGACCGCAGTATTTATAACGTGAGAGGGTCTCGTTAAAGCGGAGTTCCGCTGCCTCCAAAGAGCCGCTCATCTACCGCTGCGGACATCACTCTGAACCCGGTAAGCTGGCTGATGAACTCCGCTGTTTTATTCCTCTGCAGTCTGACCAAACCTACTTCTTTTAGTACACGTTTTTAGATCTTGTAGGTGTGTTGTGCAGTTTGCACTTTGAGCACGTAGGATATGTCACGCCTGATGAGATTATCCCCAAACTCCGAGCTGCTCTTTTATCTTTTATCAATCCACTGCAAAGATGTGGTGGTATAGAGTTATTGATCCTCGTGAAAAGGCAGCTCAGAGCTGATCACATATGTATTATAGCTCACAAGACAAACAACAACAGTACAGTAGCATGTTACCTGCTCCTTTCTGGACACATCTGATTTATACACACTTCATTTGGTAAAGCAACATTTTGATATCCGGAGAGGAAATGTTTTAAAGTTGTCTGGGGCGTTGGCTGTGTCTGTTTCTGTAAGTGTGTGTGTGCGTGTGTGTGTGTAAGAGGTACAGTTACATGCTGACTTGTGGAAGCCTTGGCTGCTCCTGAAATCTGTTTCCAGTTAGGAAGTCTCCTTTTTTCACCCAATGATGGAACTGCTGAGGCAAAAAAATGCATCACAGAGGTCAATTAAAATTCCTGTACTGCTATTTTTCATTGTCCTGGGTGTGTGTGTGTGTCCACATCCATGTAAGTGATGCATATGGTGTTAGTGTTGGATCTACCAGTCACTCTGCAAGCAGTTGTGAGGTAAATTCAAGATCCATACATGTGTGATTGATCCCTCTCACTGTGATGATTCATAAATTGCTAACGAAAGGGTCGTTTATCTGTCAAATGAATCAAGACCAAAAAGGGAAGGATAAATCATGAAGGAAACATGATGTTGGAAGTTGTGAAATAATGCCTTGACGAGCGTTGCAACATCTTAATATAAAACGTTTGGATATAGGCTCGAGAGCGCTGCAGATTTGAAGTCATATGGAAGTACTTGTAGCATTACAGTAAATTCTGACAGCACACACCAACACACAGTAAGTAAACCAAGACCCATATGTGTGACTGACCTTTCGCCGAGGGCCGCGGGGAGTTTTCAGTTGGAGTCGAAGCTGGTGCCTGCATGTTAAAGAAATCACCATGAGCTCAGCCCCATAAAATACATCACAGGCTCATAAAACTTAATGCAATTTGTCTGACTTCACGTCATGGTAACTCCCTGTTGTGTTTTGCCTGTTGTGATTTTAACAGGATAGATTATAAACGGGATACTGCCACTCTGTGTTTTTCTTTTCATTGATCCCCAACGGTAAACTCATACTATTTAAGTAGAGTTTTTAAATAGAGATTTTAATAGACTTCTGCACATTTAGCGTTCTGACATGAAGGTGAAACAGCCTCTCACTGTTTTATCTTTGACCTGCAGCCATTAAAACCCATTGTGATGTGTGCGGGTGTTCTGACATTAATCAGTGGTTGTGAAATTAACGGAAACAAAAAGCTTTTGTGTTGCTTTGTATTACGTGAAAACAAAGTAAAGCTAGATAGCTGTACTTCTGAGGTGTCTAAGCATCGTGAATGTCTTTGAGCAAACAGGCAGCAGCTGTCTGACCAATTAAGTAGTCATATGTTACAGGTATGTTTGGATTTAAAGAAATAATTTAACAATTTGGGAGATTTTCTCAGCCACTTCTTGCCAAGAGCTACATGACAGCATCAATACCACTCATGTATGTTTGTTAAAGCAACAGTATGCAACTTTTTTAGAATGTTTTCTAGTTGAACTATTATCCAAAACGTATCTTAATGTGGAGAAGCTTCTGGTCTTCTACTCCTCTCGCACCAAGGCTTCAAGCTGTTAACTACTGGAAGAGGTTGCTACAGCTGACTCACGGCCTAGCAAGCTGCTGCATTAGCTGAGACAGCAAACATGACAAGCATGTAGGTGAAAGACTGAGCAAGGAGAGGGAGGGATGGAGGGAGGAGAGTGGTTTGCTTTCCAATCTCAAACACTAGCTGAAGCCACAGCCATGAGACAGTTAGCTTAGCTTCACATAAAGACTAGGAACAGAGGGAAACAGTTAGCCTGCTTAAAAGCACTGCTAAAGCTCACTAATTTACTATATCTTGTTTCTTTAGTCTGTGCAAAAATTGTAGTAGTAATAAAATAGTAAAGTGTAAAAACGTCAAGTTGTGGTTTTACAGTAGGTTACGCGAGGGACTATTTCTTAGCCGGGAGCAGTGACTCCCTGAAGTCTTGTCATCACTATTTGAAGATCTGTAAAGCCTCAACTTGTAATGTAAGGTTAAACAAACAAGAGTTTGTAGAGGTGCTAGTCGACAAATTTTTTGTCATCTTGGGACCGAGCCAGGCTAGCTGTTTCACTATTTCTAGTTTAAATGTTAGGCTCAGCTAAGCATCTCCTGGTTGTAGCTTCATATTTAACAGACAGATGTGAAAGTGGTATTGATCCATTCACTGAACTTTTGGCAAAATAAGTCAATTAATGTATTTCCCAAAATGTCAAATTGTACCATTAAACTTAAAAATAGCCACAGATGGACAAAAGATTAATGAAAAATCTGAATAAATGAGCAGAGAAACTTAACAACCAGAGATTAAACAGTGTAAAATTTATGGTACAGAGCATAGAAGCTGTTCTTGAAGCTGCTTACCAAGACACGTAATGTTGTTTTTTCCTTTAATTTGTCACCCATCTGTGAGTTCATTCAGCCCTGTGGTTTAACTGTTAAACTAATGGTAAATGATCTAATGTTTGGTCCTGTGAAGGGAAAATTTTAGTTAATATTTATATTTCAATACAGAAAGTGTTACGTTTGGCATTGGTTAGAAATGGTTCTGTTCGAGTCAGTGTTTGGTGAGAATCTGGAGGAATGGTTAGAAAGCTGAGATTTGCAGGGATTTTGTTGGTTGGAGATTTATGAGGGGAGATTGGAAAAGTTTGGAAGCAAACAGACCCTTGAGACAGAGCCGAGGGCTTCAGTGTCCCAAAAGATTAACATTACATTTTATCGTTAGCTTTGGACCTTCAGAAATTCTTCAGCAGGACTGACTGGTCTGACGTGGGGAGGGTTTACACACATACACAGAAAATGTCATGGATATTCATGGAAATGGAAATTGGTCATACACTGCTGCTGCTGAAGGCTTTTTAGTTTTGTCAGCTGCTCTGTTCTGAAAGGCATCTCAGTTACTGACCTGAGAGCTGAGGGAGGAAAAGGAGAGAACAGCAGATTGTGCAGAAAACTCTGCGTGTAACTCAAGACAAAGTGAGTTAGGTTTGAGTACAGCTAACCAGCAGCTTCTGGTAAAACCATCATGTCTGTCCTGTTGTTGTGGGACATGCTGGGTTTCTTTGACCTCACTCTACACGACTCAGATCTGTTGTATCGGCTTTATTCCAGTGTCTGGAATGTGGCTCACCAGAGCCAAATAAAACAATTATCTTTCTCTGTAGGCTGATGTGGAGTAAAAATGTTTAGCTGAACTTGCTGCTCGGTTTCAAATACTGATGTGTATTTATTTTTGAGATTTAAAAAGTGATTGGATTCGGGGGTGGGAACGCTCTCACAGTGATGTTGTTGCAGTTGGGCCATGATAAGATGATACTGTGACGTTTTCATATCAACTATGGATTAAATGATTGCATGTAATGTGAAAGGTGTTGCTCATTTCAAACCCACAGATAATTATTATCTGGCTCTACAGTTAACCTCTGCTCTGTAGAGCTTGTTACTGTCTTTCAGCACATTGTTTTGGTTTTATGGACCATAGCTGCTAGGTTGTGAGTAGCTGGTGAACATAGTGAAGCATTAAGCAGCTAAAGAGCCAGATGTTTCTCTCAGGGGGTGGTTGAGACCAAAAACAGAGCTCAAAGAAGAGTAAATATTTAGTTGGATGGATACACAACTCAAAATTAATGTTAATATTGCTCAGTGTCTGTTAAATAGGCAAATGGGCAAACAAAAAAAAGTGATTAAAGCAGGTTTAAGCAGTATGGTTTTCTATAAAGTTATTTTGTAACTCAAGTTAAAGTCTGTCTTGACTCAAGTAAAAAGTATTCTGGTTTTTCATATCATGAGTCTGTGAGAATATCTGACACACCCAGAGAAAGCCTTAACTTTCTTCTTTCTGTCTGAGGCACAGTTGTGTAGAAATATGCTTTCAATAAAAATAACCACCCAATTAGTTGACATTACGGCAGCTTCATACTCACTGGTCTTGGTGATGCAATGCATTCTGGTCTCTTGAGGCTTCTGTTGGTTGAGACATTGATGTGACTATTCCTCTTCTTCAGTCGATGTCTTTTTTGTGAGATCACTGCAGTTGTGAGTTGAGTAAAAAGCTCTTGCTGCTTCATCCTGAGAGACAAAAATGGTGAAATTTACTGTAGAAAACATAATATTTTTGCCCTTTTAAACAAATTTTAAGGTACAAAATGCAGTTAATATCTTAGAGCTGAAAACAATTATCAATTCATTTAAAAATAATCTGCATGGAATTTGTTAATCAAAAAGTCAAAATCTGCAAGTGTCTTCTCAGCTTGCTAGGACAATGTCACCTTTGGTTCTGGAGTTTTATGGGTATTTTTCACTATTCTCTTACATTTTATACAACAGTCAAGTAATTAATTGAGAAAATTATTGAAGGATCAATAATCAATAATGAAAATAATTGTTAATTGCAGCCATAATTTAATTTTTATGTAACTTGATCTTTTGTGAGATAAAGCAAACAGGCCAGTAATATCATACAAGTATATTGCTGATGATTTGAGTGTATTTTCCCTTTAAATATTATCCCTTAAAGCAGATGGATGTCTTAACACAATCATGTTAAGTCCATTACTAAGTTACAAAGACAAACCTTCACACTTCCTCAATTTAAAAGGTAATTTCTCTCCCAGCCCACTGAAATAATGAGTGACCCTTTACACTAAGGAGGTGAATCCATTTAAAAGCCATTATTGCTTATTTATTTAAGCCATTATTCCTTATTTATTCCAAACTTTAAAACTACATTACACACACAGTGGGAGGAAATGTAAATAAAGAGAAGTTGAAGAGCATTAAAACAGCTCAGATGTGACTCACAGCTCAGGATCAAGATGAAAATAAGATGAATATTTTTCACTGCTCCAACCTGAATCTGTTTTTAAGCCACCAGGTAGTCCCATTTTACTGGCTGCCGTACCAAATTAGTGATTTAGGAGTCACCTGCAGCACACTGAATGTAACAGAAGTTCAGCCAGAGTTTATGTTGATGTGGATCTGTAGGCATTAATGAGATTTTCATGTAAAACGCATTGATAGCCAGTACGTTACAGAATTCACTTGTGTGTGTGTGTGTGTGTGTGTGTGTGTAGGTGTGGACGGTGCCAACTTCACCGTCCTGATGGAGACTTCCTGTTTCTCAGTTTTCCACTACATTCTTCAGCGATAAGCTCATGCCAACACACACACACACACGCACGCACACACACACACACACACACACACACACACACACACACACACACACAGATGGTTGGTGCAGACACTCTAAAATGGTACACACTATTTCAGTTTGTCTGGTCATGTTTGCCCTGGCTGATTTCTTCCCTCTCTCCCTCTCTCTGTCTCTTTATTTTTCTGTCTCTCTCTCTCATCTCTTGCATGTGTTTTAAACGTGTGTGTGACTCTCCTCCCGTACACAGGACATGATGTCACCTCTCTGTGCTCTATTTTCGCAGCACAGATCTCCCAACAGCAACGTGGTGTGGCAGGTTTCGAGTTTGTAATTGTTACAGTCGAGTGGCTGAAACGTTTAACAGAGGTGGGGAAGAGATAAACAAAGTCAGGGTGAGCATAAATGACAGAGAGAAAAGCAGGAGATGAAGGGATTGAGAGGCAATTTCAAGCTAAATCACTGGTAGTTTGGAAAGCTTTTAAATAAAGTGGCTGCAGACTTAACCCAAGGCCATGAATAGACAAAAACCAACCATAAACTGATCCTAACAAGTCTTGCCTATGAATCCAGAGCCTCATATAACTTATTCCTCTCTGCCATAGCCTTCTACTGCAGTCAAAAACTATTAAAACTGTTATACTGAGTGATGTGCTGCTTCACTACCATGAACATGGATGCTGCAGTCATTACGTGTTCAAAGTCTCAACAAATGCAATCTTTTACTCCTGTCTGAGTTGAAGTGATAAAAAAAAAAGACAAAAGGGGAATAATGTCAGCCTTATCTTTTCACCATAACCACTACATGCTGTACCACAACCCTTACATCAACGAAGGAACAAGTCTAAACCATAAGATTTAATGTTTTTCCCTGCGGGGGCAGATTTTTGCCTCTAAATGGGAGCCCCGTCCCCATAATGTGACTTAACGAACTGATTTACGTCCCCACAATGTGATTAATACGAGTGCGCACACAGAGTTTTCCTTGGCTGCAGCACTGCCCTCAACCCTGCCTCCAGCTTCGACAACGTGATGCAGCTTCATTTCGAGTTAAACCGTTTCCACGGTGATCAAACACCAGAGTTTTGTATTGGCAGTCTGCAGAGAGGAAAATTATGTATACGTGCTGCCGTGCAATGACAAAGCAAGAATATTTACTGCAGAAAAACACAGAAAAGACATGCAGCAACAACTGTCCTCAGAGCCGTCTGACGTCAGTGAAGTCTGATTTATTTCCCCCCCCCCCAACCTGTATGGATATTGGCTCACTTCCTGTCGGCCATTGTTCGGCTCCAATCAGATAACATTTTCACGATGTTGATAGCCAAGCATTATTGCTGCCTGCCCTACAGAACTTCATTTAACTGTGGCCTTCGGCATATCTACAGAAAGCACAGAAAATTATGTATCAATCAATTAGTGAAAGGCAGAAAGTACCAGAGCAAGAGGGAGGTGTAGACAGACAAACAGATTCTAACAGGTAAATACCAGATGAGTGTCGTCGTTGGTTGGCCAGACTCGCTGTTCTCCAGTGAAGATAGATGAGTGGCCTCACCCAGTGAACGAATAAACCAGCTACCGTTTTTTTTGTTAATAAGTAATGAATTAGCAGGTCATTGAAAGGAAGATGTATGTCCACTCTGCATGATGTCGGCCTCAGTTTGCAGTGTTATTGTCTGCTAGGGAGACAAGAGCACAAAAGAAGTTATTTAATCAACTTTATTAACTGTAGCACCTTTAACCTCAGCCACATAAATCTGTCAAACAGCAGCCTGACCCTGGGATAACAGACAAAAATATGTGCATACTGCTTAAGCCTAAGTTTAAATCTGTCTTTTATTACAGTATGTTATAATGTCAGCTACTGCTATGAATTTCTTTCCCCTTTGACCACATAGAAAAATGTAAATAAAATGTTGTTGTCTTTGCATATTTTTTTGACTTAGCAAGTTTAATTACATACACTTAAAACGATCAAATAAAAAGACATTAAAAGCTCATCATCCTCAGTTTTTAACAAAAAATAAACATTTTAAATGAACTTTTAAACAGATGCTTTTTAAATTTGTTTAGTCACTGCTGTCGACTCAGTTCAAAGCAAATCACAGCAAATAAGGTCAGCAAGTCAAATGGGAAAAATAAACACACAAAAGAGCCAATGAGTTGCACTATATAATTCAAAAACACATTATTTAACTACAGAATATTTAGGCTGCAAATGGTATTTTTATCCACACTGGCAGCACAGCTAAGGAGATGACTAAATTTCAGTTAATCCAATACTTTGGTTTATGACCAAAACTTAAACATTCCTGTCATCCTGAACTGTATCTATGTTTCATGCAAAGTAGAAAATGTCAGAATGCTAACATGCTAAACTAAGATGGTGAACATTTACCTAAAATCACTGCACAAAGCCGCTAGTATGGCTGCACACTTGTTAAATAATTTGTACAGAGCTGAAAATAATGAGCTCTAAAGACATTAAGTATTAACAGCCAGAGACCAAAGGGGGGCAGTACTGAGATCAATATAAAGGCCATAACTCTCTTCTTTAAATAATGATTTGCAGATTTAAACAAGGAAGGTCCAGGGGAGGGGTTTTCATTGTTTTGTGTTTGTTTCAGCAATATTTTTCAAGTGAAACCCAGGTGCCCCCTTACCCCTTGGGCACCTGGGCCTGTGCCCGGTAGGTGTATTCAGTAATCAGTCCATGATAAAGATCTATGATTTAGATTCCTAAAGCATCAGAACTGGTTATCAGTGGGGGAAACAAAAAAAACAACTCATATCCGTCAGACCTTGCCTATAAAAACGAAACCCTGACCCATCCCTTACTTTTTCTGAGAGCTTAAGGAAAATCACAAGAAAAGGGAGGATTTGAATGTTTGTGATCGCAGCCCAAACTCGTGGTAACTTCGGTCCAGAGCCAAAAGCAGAACTTCCTCATGAATCTGTGCTGACATGCCACTCCAACCAGGAGGCCAACGTCAACGTTATAGTTTGTGGCTTTGGTGGTTTTCTAGGGAGTGGTCCATGTATGAGGTGGTGGTGTGTGTGCGTGTGGAGGTTCAGTCAAAGACTTGTCGACGTTCCAGATCTCACCATGGTCATGCAGGCATTCCTTCATGTTCACCTCATTGTGCAGACTTGCCACACACCTCGCCTCTCTCCCTGCAGCAGTTTGGGGAGAATTCTCATGGTCAGCCAAGCGTAGACGGTGGGAAATAACTCCAGAGAACAGACTTCATCCATCTCTTCCTCTTACATTTCTGTGTTGTGCATCATGTTGTGTATTTACCATCG
Source organism: Lates japonicus (assembly GCA_033238685.1). NCBI lineage: Eukaryota > Metazoa > Chordata > Actinopteri > Centropomidae > Lates > Lates japonicus. The sequence goes on from BRZM01000527.1 coordinate 25,901, forward strand.
GGAAATCCTGACCCTGCCATCCTGGCTCTGTGCTCAGACTGTGGTGATCAACATGGTGATTTCAATTCTATGTTGGGAAGTTTATGTGATGTATTTTTAGGGAAAGTGATTTTTGGACTCTGTGGTGTGAGGAATCAGTTATATAAGGATGCTGAAGATAAGCTATAACTGAATTAGCCAGGCTGATCGTCTGTCCCAGTTTTGGAACTTAATTTAAATTGAACAGTAAAAATAAAACTACCAATAACACACTATAAAATCTTCCAATAAAAGTAGAAGTTATTGGATTCAAAACCTTAGTTAAGCACAAATTCATTAGGCAAAATGTGCTTCATGTATCAAACAGTGCTAATTATGCAGAATTTCAGGCCCTTGCTTAATGTTATTTGGATCTCTAATGCTAATGCTAGTATATTAATGTGTAAGCAGTGTTTTAATGTAGTAGTTAATTAGAAATTGGAGCTTATTTTAACTACCTATTTACTCTTAATTGATTTACAACATAAAATTTATCAGATTAAAAGGTTAAATATTTCCTCTGAAATGTACTTTTTGTGCATATAAGTGTTTTTTAAGTCGTATAGTAAACTACAGGCATCAAAGTGTAGTTATTCAGTAACTGTGTAGTATAATCCACCACTAGTTTGGACTTGAGACGATAGACTCAAAACTTGGGACTTGATCACCTTTGAAATTGGTTGCGGTTTTCAGGTTAAGGAACATACCTGATTATCATCTGACTGGTATGCATAGTATGTGGGCAGATGCTACAGAAAAATAACAGAAAAAAATAGTTGTATTAAAGCTCATTCATATTATTTAAAATTTGTTTTTTTTAGTGATTTTCACTGGAAAATATTAAATTTTTAGGAACAAGTGGTACAAACTGGTCTTCAAACAGCTCTTATGTCCGCGCCCTCTATTAGTTGATGTGTTTCATGCTTCAAAGAGACTCTCCCCTGCCGTTTACAGTAAACAACATCCTTTTTATCCTTGGGTACACAAGTAGCTGGACAGAGAAAAACTGAAGTGTCTTCTAAACAACAAATTACTAATAAATGGTTAAACTCTAAATTATTGTGGAATGCAAACAGTATTTTACATATTATCTTTAGGACTGAGTTATGATACGTGACTGTCACTGTTTAATACTCAAAATAAATACAGATAGACTCCTTTGTCTCAGACCTGCATTCGCAGAAAGGAATTTTAGGACAAATCTGAGGATTAAGTGACTTAACTACTAAGTCAGTGGAAACACAGCCAACCTTGAATAATCTTCTATAATTAAAAGTTCAGATGTGTGTTGTTTTGCCTCTCAAACAGCCATCAAAACTGTGCCAACTTATCAGTTTTATGAGCTGTTTTATCAGGAAAGAGATAAGATGTGAAGGTGGGGGAACATATCACGCTCTGACATGAAAGCTATGCATGTGCAAACACAGAGGTGGGCCATACACAAGAGACACAGATATGTACAATAGGTGCTTGCTGTGCTTTTACATAAAACTAATATTTCAGTGTCAGTGTCAGAGCAAGTAATGTGGTATCTCATCATCATCATTAGCAGTAAGTATCCTGACACTGATTCCTCTGGGACCGTTTTCTCTCTCTTCCAGTCTCATTAAGTGCACCAACAATGCCCCCATGTGGTGGTTTTAAGGTCATGTCCTTAATTTGAAGTATTTAATACATATGAAATTCAGTTCAGGTCGATCATTGCCACTGAGGCAGAAAACAGTGAAACTAACAGGAGGAAGTCAGCGCGGCAGCTGGGACGATCACAGAAAACAGACAGTTTGATAATCGACAAGATTAAACAGAGGCTCAGCTGCTTTTGCAAGAAATATCAGTGTTCAGTGTCAGAGGAAGTGAAGAAAAGCAGCTAATCAGTGACTTACTGCAGCAAATATCTCATCACTTGGACAGATTTATCTGAAACTTTTCTTCTTATCAGTCACACTAAATATGTACCATCAATGACCCTGTGGTGCTTATCTGTAACCTTCTGCAGTGTTACAAGAGGTCAAATTCATCATTTATCAAGTTTAGAAAGTGAATATTGAGTTTTTAGTTTAACGGGAAATTATCATGACATTTATGTTTTGAGATTGAATGACTGATGAATAATTTTACCTTCCCTCTCCTCCTCCTCTGCTGTAGGTTTGGAGTCTCGCTTGGTGTGATGGCGGGCAACTCACACTGTTCTACTGCGGGGAAGACCTCGGGGAAGAGGTTGGAATTGTAGCGAGGCAGGCGGTGTCGTCCGCTGCCACACAAAGTTTTTGCGCCAACTCCTGCTTGAGTGCCACGACCCATCTCTGTGAGACAAAGTGAGATGAGACGTGGATCAACAGTGCCGCCCTTTCATTTCTCTCACCTGCCTCTTGTAGCTCTGTCTGTCTTCCTCCATCAGGAGCTCAGCCATAAGGGCAGTGCACTGGCATAGCGAGGTGTTTCCGTTGCACCAAGTGTTACAAGCCTCTGGCCAGGGGCCCTTCAGCACCAGGATGACCGCATCATGTGTGGGAAACACGCTCCAGAGAGATGCTCCGCGATTGCCACTGCTGCCTATAAACCCTTTGCCTGGCTGGTGAGACTGATGACCTGTGAAGCCTGAGTTTGAAACTTTAATTAAAAAGCACTGCACTGTGGGAGACTGGCCCAGTGGTCAATTCCATTGAGTGCCTAAAACAAAACACCTTTAAAGTCACCACAGTGGAAACCCAGTTGAATTTAAAATCCACCCCCAAAAAAACACTTACGCCATCACAATATTTAAGTACATGCATAATGACCATCTGCAAGTTGTACTTATTCCTCACTTCTTCTCTTGGCGCAATACCAACTCTTTCTTGTCTCCTGCCAGGCACGAGGTGTGGGTACAAAGGCAGCTAAATGACACGATGAATGTTTCACCTGTTTCAACTATACATGACCAATAGGGTCTGATTTCCTCAAAATGATGTTTACTGCCGGCCTGCTATGACAAGTTTGCCAAACACTGTGTCCAGCTGCAAAAGAAGGTAAAACATTTTTCTATTAGAGACAGGCAAGACCTTTTATTCTTTCATAAGTAAATTTATAATTTTGAATGATCCCTTAATTCCTTCAGTTACTATATATCACATGTTGCATTGAAAGTGTATCAATTAAAAGTTTTGATATAAAACACTTAACTCTTCTCTCCTGTCTCAGCCCATAACCTCTGGAGGTGAACTACCAGGACCAACCACAGCCACTGTTTTGTGTGTGCAGCCACTGCTCAAAGCCTCTGGCAGAGTCTAGTTCACCAACCACCAGGACCCAGGTCTTCTGTGTCGACTGTTACAAGAGCTCTGTGGCCAAGAAGTGGCCCGGCTGCAAAACCCCATCACAGGTAAACTTCAGTCAGCACTTAGGATTACCATGAGACTATGCTGACTATGCAGACTAGACTGTGGCCAGCTGCTGTAGCCTTATGTTCAAGTTGTAAAGTGGCATCACTAACTAGCTACAGTCCATCTACTGAACTTTTCTGTAATGAGTGATAGCTGTGTCAAATTCAGGAGCTGGAACCTCTGAATGAAGGTCCCCAAGTCCAGAGTTTAACCTGTGGCTCCTCTCGAAATGAGACAGTCAGCCTCAGAGACCAAACCCTAATCTGCATAGTCTCGATCATTTCATTATAAATGTGTGGTCAGATGCCCAATAAAGTGTGATGTAGTAGTAACAGGGACGGCTTGATAAAACCTGAGTTTAATCAACACATGATGGGAGATACTGTAGCAGGTTAATGATGAATATATCCACAGCTTCCATTTACTTCGTGATTAACCAGTAGCGGAAAGGTCGCCCAGATACAAAAAGCCTGATAAATAGGGCATGGTCACATGATGTTTCTGGCACACCTGAACGGAGGTCGCAGCCCTCGAAACATTTTTTCAGACTGGGTATGTTTATGTTTTTCATGTTAATATCAGATTTTTTTTAAAAGTAACCACTCGTCCTCACAGGTTTGGTAAAGGGTGAGCGTTGTGAACTATCGGGGGCAGCTCCTGGCGCAGTACTGCTTCAACTGTAAGAGATGCTCCCTCAGTCTGTCAACAAGCCTTTCATTACCAAGGGAAGAGACATCCTTTGCACCGACTGTGGCAACAAGTAGTGACGGAGAGCCCGGTCGGTCTAAAAGCAGTTTATGCAGCCATTAAGTTTTTTGTTTGTTTATTTTTTTGCATTAGGGTCCGAGTCTTCATTTCCAATACTGTGTTTACTCATTAAGTGGCGGAACATTGAGACCAAAATGTAATTTGTATGTCCGCTGATGATTTTCTCTGATGCTGCATGCTAACACTTCAACATACACTGCGACAGGTGGCACAGCCTTTAAAACTTTGAGAACCTGAAAGGTAAATAGTCTGGCAGTTTCCTGTATTAACGTGCTCGTGTGAATCAAGGTCAGATTTTAATGAGCCGATTGTTATGCTTACAGTGTGTGCTCAGGTGTTAGCATAACGTTGAGAACAATTTGTGTTTTTAAAATTCAGGAATCAATGCTTGTATCATTTCTTGGGTTAGATGACACATGCATTTTGAAATAACTATATAAACTAGGATCATTTAATTGTAATTTTCATTTTCTTTTCTTTAAAATACTGCTTATATTAGTGACTTAACTGTCTTGTTTTTCTATGTTTGAAATGTGATATTTTCTATGACCAAAAAAGTGTTTGTTTTTTTAAATAATCAAAATGATATCTATGTTTCCTAACTGCTAAGTGCCAAGGAATTCACGATGCTTTTATATGCACTTTTCTGAACCATTTCAAGATGAAAAAATAATGTGATTGGAATATATTACAGACTGCATGCCTTGATATGTTGTAAATGAAATAAGCGTTCTATGAAACTAAAGCGTTACATTGTTTTTTATTGATTTACATAGATTTAAATGATTCATGTTAATGAAAGAGTCCATGGAAGTAGAATTTTTATTGTTTTAATTATATTTCCTTGTATAAAAGTGTAACTTAACAAACTCTCTTTGAAGGCTGTTAATAGAAAACAATAAAGAATAAAAAATATATAACTTTTGGAAGATTGATGGCAATTCTTTATGATCTTTACTTTTGCACGAACTGATTTATTACACACACACAGGGACATTTACTGCATCCTTCTAAAAGGTCAGTACACTGTTTATGTGAGCTTTGAAGTATTGGCTTTACATGACATTGTGCGAAGGCGGTGTTTACAGAAAGCAGTGCATGTTTGTCAAAAATGATACCTTTCAGCTTATTGCCTTATGTGCAAGTCAGGTAATTTGATTGACTAGTAAGATGATATTCAATATGTATACCCATTTCTCTCTTCCTCTCTCCATCTTTCTCTGTCCTCGTCACTGTCCTGTCTCTCACCTGCACACAGCTAGTTACACATAGTACACAGGAGGACCAATCTGGTAACACTTGTCTCCCTCCACACAGTCAGCCACTATCTTTGTTTTACCCATG
>BRZM01000527.1:52229-64729 GCA_033238685.1 Lates japonicus
CAAGTGTTGTCTGCGGGGCCCCTGACCAGGACATTACATTTTATTTTACTATTAACACAGTACTATATTATTAGCACAGCACACTTGAGAAATGTAAACCATAGCTATTAAAATATGCATTAACTCAAAAACAGATAATTAAATTTCCAGTTCCATATGTACACTCAGGGTCCACTTTATTAGGTACACCTGTACAATTTAATGCAATACAACAGCCCTGCCTTAACATCTATATTTCTGAAGTTTATTGTTGCAGTATTTATTATGGAGGTCATAGTTCAAGGTGGTGTTGTATAGGACTACATTATACTGAAAGGTGTTTCAGATTTTTTATCCTTTCCAATTTCATAAATGAATATATAAAGCAGTCCAGCAGAACACCACCACTGACTCCTAACACATCAGTGCTAAAACACATCATTAAATTAACACCTCTAGGACAGTGTCAACAAAACTTTTACATTATAGGCATCATAGAAGTAGACTTTATGGCAGAGCAGTTGTATTAGATTGCGTAAGACTGTGTAGGTATACCAAATAAAGTGGCCACTGAATGCATATTAAAACAGTAAAAACAACGTAGTAACAGACTGATGTACTTGAAGTAGAAGTTCTTAGCCGCTCCTTCAGGACACTGATTAGTGTAGAGATGCAGGCTGATCTTGGGTTTGAGTTGGAGCTGATGGCTGTCTGCGCTACTCTTGAAAATACAGTTCTCCCTGGCATTTGGATCAGCGTCAAAGAACAGCAGAAGCTGTTTGTACAGAAACCTGAACACAAGCCAGAAAAAAACATTCTCAATTTCAGCCACACGCCAGCATCTTCAATGCAACAGAAGCACCATCAATGGTACATGAAAGTCAGCGAGCCGATCCAAGCTGCCTACTCAAAGAGGTAACAAAAAGGCATGTCAAGTCTTCATCTTTAATATTAATGAGAAAAATTAAGGATTTTTACATTTTATCTGTATTTGAATTTAAGATTTTGTAAATTAGAAACTGAGGGATTTCCCATTCCAGCAATTCCAAAATTCAATGTGTAACCTCAGCCCCCACCTCAAGTATTTGGACAGTTACACTTTTTTTTTTCCTTCAGGCTCTGTGCTTCAGCACATTCAATATGAAATACAATAATGGATACTGAATCAAAGTGCCAAATCTCAGCTTTGAGTGGGTTTACGTCAATATAGAAAGTACTGTGTGGGAGGATATAGCCCTTTTAACACATATTGCCCATTTTGGACACTAAATGCTTCTGGGGCAGCTGTGTGTCATTTCAACATTAGTTCATGCAAAAAAAACTCAGAGTTAAGGGAGAGTTTAGAGTTGCCATTTAGACTGAGGTGGAAGTGTCTCCCAATATGAGGGGTAAAAAGGTGACTATGCAAGTGAAGAAGATAATAATGAGGCAAAAAAAAGCAAAAATATATCAGAGACATATCAAAGGTAGTTGATTTGCCAACAAGCACACACAGAAAAAATAATCTGTATGGTGAAGAAAAAACCCTTAACAACTGCAAGAATGCTCCCTGGGATGTAGGTGTACATGTTTTCTCATCAACAATCGAGAGAAGACTTCATGACCGTGACTTCACAGCAAACTGTAAACACCTGGTAAACATAAAGGTCAAGTTGCAGTTCACTTAAACATACAAAAAGAAACCAGCAGAGTTTTGAACAAAGTTCTATGGACTGATGACACAAAAAGAGGTATACAAATTCAGTCAAATGCATCACTGGACAACATTTCATCATTCAGCAGGACAACAATCGTGAACATACAGCCAAAGAGCTTTTCAGGATGAAGAGGTTAAATATCCTCACCTGGCCAAGGCAATCACCTGATCTTAATCCGACTGAGCTGCATTCCACCTACTGAGGACCAGACTTAAGGCAGAGACACCCCACAACAAGCAGATGAAGGTCAAGGAAGACACAAAGCTACTGGTGACGCCTATGGATTCAATATTTCAGGCAGTCATATGATGATTGTGTCTGAATTACCTTTGAACACCTAAACTTTGGGCACTTTGTGTTAAAAGTGCTATTTATTTATTTATTTCTATTTATCTCCCACACTGTACTTTCTATATTGATGAAAAGCTGAGACTTTGCACTTTAATGTTGTATCCATTATTTTATTTCAGATTGAATGTCCTGAAGCACAGGGCCTGGAGAAGAGAAATGTGTAACTACTTACAGTAAGGACTGTATAAACATTCTTGAGATTTGAATGAGGTGATTACTCATCCTGAGGAAGTCGTGTTAGTAGTTTGTACCTTAAAAGAGCCCGTCTGGCGATGACAATGGCATGGCAGTCATGAACCATTGTCCCATTGTAGCAAAGCCACTTGCTGCAGCTTGAACGGCCAGCTCCCAATGCCACCACAGTATAATGCTCACGTGGACAACCTGCTGTATCCAACACTTCTGTGGAGGAGATAAAATTCATTCAAATATGGTTTAGTTAATACCAAGTGCTTGGGATGAGACATGGAGACTGACACATCAAGGGCATTTAACTATGAAGTGGGACACAGTATCAAGTGATGACGCATGTTTAACAATATATTTTAAAAAGCCTGTACAGAATAAAGAGGTTAGAAGGAGGCAAGAGTGAAATGCTATTCATACGCCATCAGTCTCCATTCAAACCAGCTTGTGACTAAGGACTCACGGGTCACAATCAATCAAATAGGTCTTCTTGAATAAGAAAAGAAAGAAATAACAGCTCTCCAGCATCAAAATGTCAAAATCGTGGCTAGAACTGATAAGTATGGTGATAGATGCATTGATGCAAGTACCCTGACATGAAGAAAAATGTATATGGTTATCATTTACAATACTGCTAATTAACATCTTCCTCTTAATAACTCTTTTCTCTAATTTCTTCTGATGTAGCTTTATGCCACACTTTATGTCAGAGTCCTTTATCTGCATACATCTGCTTCTTCTACTGTTCATTTAAAGAAAAATTCCACTAATATTGAGTAAAATATATAAACCCCACAAAAAACGCTATCTTTAAATGGCTGCACCATCAGATGAAACAAACGCATGTGATTTCGTAAACATTCCCCTACACCATGAAATGTTTTTCACGCTTGGAAACCTTCATGATCTACACTAGAATTTAAAATGAGCACATACAGCCATTTAACATGCTACTGCAATAATTACCTGTCATTAGTATAGGCCCAATTTATAAATTTCTACACACTTAAGTAAAAATTCTTTGTTATCTTTAGTAATGTATAGATACAGCAATTAATGATTTTAAAAACGTATTAAAAGGAAGTTAAAAAAAAAAAATAAGGAAAATAAACTGGTAAACAATATATAAACTATTTTACTGACCCTGGGTGAACAGGAGACACTTACCCCTTATTAAGACAAATGCTGCCAGGTGGCTCTTGCAGCCTTGGAAATCCGGAGACATCTTCAGGAGGCTGTCAAACTTCACACTACTTATTGCTGCCATGTGGTTCTTGTGCCACTCAGTTCGCCAGACTGGAAGAAAGATTAAAAAAATAAAACCATAAGACAGCTAGCAGCAGTGGGGGAGCTTATTCCAGCTCTGCGTGACCAGGACAGAGAGGAGCCTTGACTGAAATGGCCAATCACAGGGTCCCTAACTAGGATACCAACAGCCCAGAGGACAAGAGCACAGGGTTTGACTAGGTAGGAGGAGAGCAGCTCTTCACTGCCCTGTAGGCTACAGTAGCCTCAGAGAGTTGAACTTGGATGCAAGCTGCAACAGGTACTGAAAAGAAAGGTGAGCAGTGTGGGAAACTAGAATTAGATATTAAATGTTGACATCCTACAGTGTGACCACTTCTGTACCTTCGGTCTTTGTGCTCGTGTCCTTGGTCTGGTCCAGGAGGAGCTCTTCATCCAAGATGCTTTCAGCGGGTGACATACCAGGGAGAGAGAGGACAGCTGGTTCATCATCTGAGTCCTCATCCTTAAAAAAAAAAAAACAACAAACAAAAAACAGAACCATCCTAGTAAAAACTGAGACTGTTGTTTTCTTCTCTTATCAACCTTGAACATATTTCTCTTGTGTTGATTTAAGAAAGCATGTTGTTGTCAAGACATTGCAAGCATATGTAAACACACTGTAGGAGAGTTAATGAGACAAGAAAGACCATGTAATGTTTGACATAAATACACTACTGAGAATCTACGTTCTGTTGTTCACATCTTAAATGACAAGGTGGGTGGCTGCAGATGGTTTTGAACCCCTCCACTTAGCTGGATAATGGTATCAAACACTGCTGCTACTTGCCAGTGAAGTAATTTGCTGTTAATTATCACAGATGTTGAGATTTCACTTTGATATCACATTTTCAAAAAAGGCTTAATACCACTTTCTATTCCTGCATCATTTCAGCTCGCCTGTGAAGGACATCTTCCATGTAAAGCACAGAAATACACATCAAACTGCATATAAGGTTTTTGAAAGTTTAAACAATAACCTAATAAATTTCACATTTGGCCTTTGTTATGCAACAGCATCTTTGCATTTATTTACCTCATCTCCCAACAGAATGTCGCCAGAATCAAGCTTGTCTTTGAGTTTGAAGATGGAACCCCTCTCCATTCTGGGTTGGCCACCTACTTCAGGAAGCAAAGCCTCTTTTGCTCGGTCATGATCTCCAGAAGCATGTACATTTTTCCTAAGAGTGTAACATAAACGGAAAATGAGCGACTGATCACTCAAAATTTCTGTAAAGGAACATTCGCACATTTCAAAGTAACACAACAAAACAGTTAAATAACATGTAAAAGGGGGCTGTTAATATTTTCAAAAACTTATGTATGACCAGTTCCATGTAGGGAAGCGGGATTTGCGTTTTAAGGTGAGATTCAAGAGTAAGGCATCATTACAGGGCTCAACAGGCTAATTAACCATTTTCTCTTCCTGCATGTTTCAGTCGAAGCATGAATGACTCACAAATGAGATCACACTGCTTCATTTACATTTCAGGTGCTCAGCTGAAAACTTCTGAAAGATTTTGGGGGATATTTTGGTCTTTAATTAAAGGTAGTGTTTTGATTGCCAATAGACAGAGAAAGAAAAAAAAAAAGGCTACAAAGGCTCAGAGCAGATTCAAACCAAGTACATGACAAGTGCCACAACCAAATGAGCCACTAGGTTATCCACTGTCCTGAAACTATGGGTGCTTTCGTTAATGAGCTCCAGTAACTGTCAGTGTGTGCGCCCAATTTGGACTGGACACACTTAACAGCAGGCTCCTCACCTGCCCACTCTGAAACCTCAGTAACAGGCAGCCATGACACAATAAAAACCTGCTGTTGTTAAAGAAGTGGTTACCACTTAGTTTTATTGACCTAAGTTTTATAGTGCACTCCTGATAATTTCCTCTTAAGTGAAACAGATTATGTTTAAGTTTGTCCAAGTGTAAGACTGAGAATAATGGTCCATCTGTCATGTTTACAGATAGGATTAATATGTCACTACCTGTGATGTGCTTAAAAATTTGAGGAACGCTCTGAACTCTCTCTGTCAATTATGAGACCAGGAGGGTTCCCGAGGACACATAAAAAGTCCAATTTCTCCTGCAGACAAATGCACAATTGGCAACAATGCTGTTTTGCTCTAGTGTTACTGCAAACTTTTTCATTACCTCAGCTCTGAATCACAGCTATAAACTGGTACATCATCTGACAGGTGGACTCGAGGAGGACGGTGGAGGTGCAAGCTTGGCTCAAAGTCTGACAGAAATTGAAGGCTAGCACCACCTCTTCTTGGACTGTATTTGAATGCTTCTTGATCCTCCATGCTTTTCAACCAACCTGTAGAGAAATTAAATAAAGGTAGCATGAGGGTTACAGCTTTTAACTACCAGAAATTATAATTTTTGTTTTAATTTAAAAGCCACTTGCCCTAAATTTGCGCACTATTTCAGTTTCAGGGACTGATGATGTCTGGTAATGCCTATCTTTGTTAACAGACATATCACAATACATTCAGGTAAATTAAAATAAACATCAAATTGTACATAATTGTAGTGCTTTTGCGTATAATGCTAACGAAGCATGTTGCAACCAAACTTATCTAAAGGCAACCTTCCGCTTTTTTATGTGAATCATTGAAGAATTGAGCATATTTACTATTTTCTGTCAATCTTAAGTCAAATGATATCTTGAGAAAATTAACCATTAACTGTGGAAATTTCACCTACAGCAACTTTTTGACGTTTAGGACAGGTCGCCGTAGGTTAATGTATGCTAATCACCTACCACCTGCGAACACCTGCTTAAATGCTTTGTGCCGAATAATTATATTAAAAAGTTACAACGTTTTCAGCCAAGTATGTGTAACAAGACTGTTAACAACACGTCACCTTCTCCTCTTTCCTTTTCACCGCTAACAACTAAAAAAAGTTGTTTTCTCATGCTATATTATGCTAATATTTGCTAATGCTACATTATGCTAATATTCACTAATGCTACATTGCTTAGCTAACAATGGCTTGTGTGTGTGCAAACCACAGCGTCAACACTGTCACCACAAAAAACAAACGCTGCACAGTTTCACGCCGACTTTGTTTGATTTGAACTTATAAAATAAATTACTGTCACATGTTTCTTGAACCTTTACCTTCACTCTTTCTGCGGTCCTTAACAAGAGGGAGCTCTGTGGTCGCGGTTGCCTCCGACTGTTTGAACCTAGCTGAACCCAGAGCCGTAGAGAGGATGTGTTGTGTCGAAACTAAATTTGGAGACGAGGGAGGGAAGGAACAGAAACTACATTTTGAGCGATAACGTGGTCTTGCAATTAGTTTGAATGGCTGATGGTTAAATAATAGAAACTTGCAACTTAATATTTCCGTTTTGACTTAATAACGTGCACAACTGCCAACGCACCTGAGCAATTCAGCCATAGTGTGATTGTTGTGAGTCTCATTCCTAAGTTATTTGCATGAATATGCAGCCATAAAACAGTCTCCACTACTCTTCTGGGAGGGCTTTCTACAACATTTTGGAACCTGGATGCAGGGAATTGCTCCCAGTAAACAACAAGAGGGTGGTGATAATGGACGACAAGGCCCAGCTTCTGTAGTTCATCCTAAAGGTTTTAGATGGGAACAAGGTCACATAATGCTCTGTGTGCCAAATTAAGAGTAAAAAAATCTTGGCTGAGTGTCCAGTATATTTAGAAATATAGAAATAGAGATTAAATAATAGGGAAATTGACTGAAATGGAGATTCAGAGAAATTTCTGATTTCCAAGAGATCATACAATACCTATTATTATTCTTGTTGTCTTGTTTGCAACCCTGATAAATGCCAAAAAAGAAGAGAACGAAGAAAATGATACATTTTGATAAATATGGGCCCGGGGCTCTGTCCAGGTCAGTCCAGTTTAACCACCCCAAACTAGGGAAACAATCTTGTAATGGATTTGGCTTTGTGCACAGGGTAAAATGAAACATATATTACACTGGGCCTCCCCTGACCATTGGATTATTTTCTATGATATCAGTGTATGCTGCAGCATTGAGATTTCCCTCAGCTGGGACTAAGAGGCCCGGCTTAAACAGTGAAAAACAACCCCAGACTACATGTACACAAAAATATTCTTTTGACCATTTAATGCTGTGTTGCATACCCTCAGCCTCACCTTTAACGATGCCATGTTACATGTTCCACATACATGGCAGTTATAATGGGTTGTCGAAGGATGGCTGTACGTGTAGAATGTAGTAAATATGATAGTTTCAGATCTCTCTGTTTACACTGTGGTATCTGTGTTGGTGTCACCATGTTGGTGGAATTTAGATTGAATCAGGGAAAATGTGAGGAAACGAAAGGGCAGATCTGTCATGTTTTATGTATAGATGCAGTAAATAAGCAAATAGGTACAGAATGGTTTGATGATTTCTATGAATTTTAAATCTGCAGTGCTGCACACACACACACGTACACACTCGTTCATACCAATATAAACCAAACACCAAAGCATATAATGGAAAGCTCCCATGATGATATGAGTATTCAGTTGTTGAAATTAAACCTCTCTCTCTCTCTCACACACACACATGTCTTAAGCCACCTTACTGTGGGTGATTATTTGCAGCAGAGGAATGTTCCCCTGATCATTGTGAAACTCAAGGCTGAACTCTATTTCGCTTCCCCTCACCTCAAAAGAAAGCCTTCAGATCTGTCTTTCCTGAGCCAAATGAGACTGTCTTATGAGAGTGTGTGTGTGTGTGTGTGTGTGTGTGTGTGTGTGTGTGTGTGTATGTCTCAGTGTGTCTGTGTTTCACATGAGACTGTGAAATGTTAAGTCACTCCCATCTCAGGAGAGCCTGCTGAGGTGCAATGGAAACTCTCCCACGTGTCATCTTCATTTTAAATACCACCTATTCCCTCCCTGGCTCCCCTCTCTTTGTCTCTTTCTATTCCCCATTCTCTCCCCAGCTATGTCTTTCTTTCTCTCCCTTCCATTTTTTTTTTCTTTCACACCCACACACTTGCTCGCAGGCTGAGAGATTTTCCTGTTTATTTTTTAATGGAAAATAATGAAACAGTGGTGGCATACAGAACACCACAGAGATCAGTTCAACGTGTTTTTTTTTTCCTGCTCGGGGACGCTGTTTCCCAAATACAATGTCACAGCTTTTTCTGTTGGAATATGGACAAGCAAAAGTGTGAAACGCTGAACCCATTGACAATTTTCCTAAACATATGTCCTTGTGTGCATGTGTGTATGTGAGAGAGAGTGTGCATGTGTGTGTATAAGTGTGAAAAAAACACCACTATGCATTGTCAGGGATAACACTGTGATGTACTAATTTATGGTAATTAACACTGGAAATGAAAACTTAAATTTCAACCAGTTAGATTTTTCCCACTGATGACAGTTTCCCACTGATGTTCACCAAGTGTAGCTACTGCAGTATGCTCAATAGTGTGTGTTACAATACATCCAACAAGAAATACCTGATGCAACATTAGCAGCATTTGCATATTTTGTTTGCAACAATAAGGTGAGCTCCATATTTCAAATGTATATGTTGAGAAAATGACTGAAACTCATGTCATTTTTGGGAAATATGAGTTTTTTTCTGGATGCTAAAAATATATGCATTCATTAAATTATTAATATTAGTTCTCTCTACTCATCATCCTTATGTTATTCCTTGTTATTCCTTATTTCTGACTCTTGTACAGTGTGGGGTTGCTATATTGACGTTATTAAAGTGCTCATTTTATGATGAAACAGTAAGATGATCATTTATGATGATTAGCGGCCATATTTGCCATTATTTACCATATTTATTGGCTGATACTCATCATAACTTACTTTTGTGGTCTTCTGTTTGACGGAGCATGATCTATATATATAGAACTTGATGAGGCTTATTAATACTGAAACTGTAAATGTACCAGCAGTAAGCAAGACAGTATGCAATTCAATTTTATGTTTAATCATTTATGGCACAAGTAACTGCACAGGAAGGTCATGAATTTTTGAAACTCGAGTTCAAATTTTGAGGGTGGTGAACATTTTAAAAGCATGAAAAAGCCTTTTAGAGATCTACTACTGTATAATGTATTGCTTTTCATAGGAAGTTAAAATCTCTAGCTCACTCACATCTCTGTAATGCAACACGAGCAGCTGCGTCTGATTCAGTCTGCTTGTTTTATTCTGTTGGGAGCTGTTTGGTGCAAAAGTGACATCAGTCTGGGTGATTGTGCACTCCAAAAAAAAAAAAGAAAAGAAAAGAAAAAAAGAAAAGAAAACTTTGACATACTTGCACAGTGCATCCCTCTTATTCACGCTTAACTGTATGAGACTTGCTGGTGAATAAAATATGAAATTTGGAAAATCTAAAACTGATTTCCAACTGGGTCACTGCCTCCATGCACAACTGAACAGGGATAATTGGACATTCATTTTTTTTTTTTCCTAGATTAATTTGACAGGCCTTTCCCTAGACTCACCACTAGAGGGTAAAAGTCCTTTGCTCAGTCACACTCTGTTTTTTTCTGATATTCACACATGACCTACAAATCAGCAGCATCAGACAGAGGAGACAACAGAGAAGGATAAGGAGAGGGGTTGCTTTCCCAAACTGCTCTGAACCATAGATCATAAATTTCTCCACACACAATCCTCCAATTTGTCTGTTTATTCTTCATTAGATTAGAGATAGAAAAAGCTGTAGCAGTTGCACTGGCTAATTTTACCAATCAAACACTATACTGAGCTAGGATATGAAACACTGCATTTTTACCAAATATTATGGCAACAAGAAGCAACACTATGGCTGATGCAATGATCAATACAGTCAATAGGCCATTTCACATATCAAAAGGCAACAGGCAATCATATGAAGTTGTTACTCAAAAACACTTCATTCAGGATTAGCAACAACTGCAAAGAACCTAATTAGCTGGATGGGAACAAACATGATTATTTTAGCCTGATAACAGCAGGTTAGCCTGAATTAGTAAAGCCACATCTGAGGAGCAGGTCCCAGGTCAAAATGTGTCCAGTAGTTTGGTTTATTACCAAATACAGATCTGAAAAAAACATAAACCTCAGCTGTAGTTTGTGTTCAGTATTATTCAGCAAAACCAAAGATGGTGAACATTTTACCTTCAACTGGCTTCATAGTTTTGTCATTGTGAGCGTGTTAGCATGCTAACTTTGGCATTTAGCTCAAAGCACTGCTTTGCCTCTGCACAGACTTGTGGACTGGCATACACACTGTTTTGTTTAATCACATTTCTATGGAACTGCCCACTGTTAACCACTTATACTTAGTATTTCATTACTTCCTCTTCAAAAATGTATTGTCACACTTAACTGGCAAATGTATATGAAGGTTGAAGGGTGAGTTGGTAGAGTAATGGCAGAAAATGTAATTTGCCCCACACTCATAAAACTCTGCTGTGCCTCTGATATTTTAACAGACAAGTATAAGCCAACAACAGACTATCACATGAAAAAGACAGGTGAATTTCTGAACGATGTATATGGATCATCTGTCTGTAACTGTGTGAATAAAGAACTAGACAGGTGGCTGCGTGCACACGCAACATAACACCTGTGTTCTCTTTTAATCTCAGGAAATGCAGTGGATTGTAGAGAGACAGAGATCAAGCTCTTTCACCGGAGCATGAAGAAAGAGACTGGTGTCGATTCTGTTTTTTGATGTGCTGCCATCCAACTGTGCCCGGCAGAATCTCAAAAAGCTTCTGATATTAGGGTGCACACAGCTAGCAGAGAGAGATCACTAACACATACTGAGCTGGCATCTAAATCTAATCTAGGAAGAGGAGACAGAGTCAGAGCAAAAATTGATTATGCACTTATTTTCATTGTCCCTCCACGCCTTTTTTTTTTCTTCTCAGCAGACAGAAACTGAAAGGTTGGGAGTTAATAAAAAGCTGTATGTGCTTTATATAGTAAAGGACCAATGCTGCTCAGCAACCCTTCTTTCTTTATCTCCTATACTGTCTCCCTCTGACTCTCTGTAGCTGCTGCTTCATGCATCTTTAAAAGATGAGAGGGTGGCTCCACTTTCTCACGCCATGTATGACAAGGAGGGAGAAAGCACGAGACAGATGAAGGAGAAACAGTGGGTAGCGGCATGCCCAACCCACGTACCGTATATACTCATACTGTACTACTGTATATTTATATAAAACGTAATCACCCTTTGTCTTTTTTTTCCCTGTGTCGTGAGTTACTCCCCACAACACAGAAATTTCGTGCCGCTCTCGGTGAATCTCATCAGGATAATTATTCGCGCACAGGCATCCAAGGCATGAGCATCTGCCTCTCCTTCTGTTGACCTCCCCCTGCCTCCCCCTCATTTTTTTCTTTTCCATCCTCTCCTCCTCTCCTCTCCTCTCCAACTCACCTTTCACTTCCTTTCCCATCCTCCTTCTTCAAACTCATCTCTTTTCCTTATGCCAAAGCCATTTCTTTGTTAACTAATTATTCGCCACTTTGCGGTCTTTGCAAATTGCAAACATATTATGCACACTGTACACTCAAAGGGGAGAGGAATTAGTGCAGGAGGGGAGTAAAGCAGAGATGAAAGGTAACTGGGAGAAAAGAGCAGAACTGCAGGGAAGTTCAGAGAAAATATGTCTCGTGGAAAATATTCACATATTTGATCGGTGATACCAAAAATTTTGCAATTAGGGACACATTCAAACCTTTCTTGCATGTGTACAGCCTGTTTTTCTTAAGTATTAAGAAACATATACTCTTACAGACATGAGAGAGTAAAAATGGATCCGGGATATGCAGTAGCCCTATGTGCAGTAAACTATATGATCTGTGCATTAGCAGAGCATCCGCTTGTATCATATTACCCATAATCACTGCCTGGTGAAACCTCTTATCTCCAAAATGTAATTTTTTTTTTTTTTTACGAACAATGAAAAAAAGATTCAATTTTTTTTTCCTGATGACAAAACATTTTTGATTAACAGAAAGTAGGCTCTGAA
>BRZM01000527.1:69729-73608 GCA_033238685.1 Lates japonicus
TGAGTGGAGACCAATATGTTGCCTGCCTTTCTGCCTCCCTGTTTTCTCTCTGCCTCCTTGAGTGTCGGGATCCCTTTTTTCCTCCTTCATTCCCTGCCTTGGAGCGTCTGACAAACTCCCACTGTGCCTACTTATGTGTCTCCCTCTACTGTCATATATTGTCACATCTGACATGCTGCTATTCTGCGAAAGCCTACATATCAAGAGTATCTATTCCTCCTGCAACAACAAGACGTCAAAAGCACTGTGACGGACATCCTTTATTTGTGCCATGTATCTGCATTCACGAGCTCAGAGTTTGAATAATGATCTGGCTCAGAAAACTGTCAACTCTGGGGTTAATTATTATACTGCATGTCACTGCTTTTGGCCCAATTTCAAAACTGGAGATGAATTTTGCAACAGGGTGCAATCAACTTGTTCAAATTAACTGTCACAGAAATGTTACAGAGTTGTGGAAAAAGTCAGAATTCTCAAACATTTCTCTGTAGGCACCTGATTTGTGAGTTGAGGAAGTTTCTGAGTTTATGCGCACGTTGCTTTGATGTTTACGTAACTAATATTTTGAATGTCAAAACACCCAGTTTGAATGTCTTTTAGTGAGACCATATGACCTGATGCCTATTTCCATATCTGCTTCCATCATATGATTGTACAGTTTTCAATATGTTTTACTAATCTGGGGTATGAAACAACATTTTCTAATTAACCAGCACTCATTATTACTATCCGTTCATTAGCCATAATTAAAACTACTCACTTCACACTGTGAAACAAACACACCTGTTTCTACCTCTTAATGAAAGAATAATCAAGTAAATGATTAGCTGCACAAGCTCTTGAAAGAAACAACTCAACTCAACCCCCCACTCCCCTCCCCACTCAGCTTTTGAAAAGATTGTTAAATACAAAGACTGAGTCACATACAGCAGCACCACATTTCTATTGTTGGCTTCATAGTAATTAACAAGATTAAAGTCTACCACCACACTAAGGGCTCTGGTAGGCTGTGCTTAACTACCAACTTCACTCTCTGTTCAATATTAATAATAAACATGCAGTGATGAACATTATTGAATTGGCATTGAAGGTGCACACGTGGGATAACTTTGAATATGTAAATGAGGAGGTGAGGAAACAGTATTTGCATGAGAATAGTATCTGTTGCTAATGTAAAACAGCCTCATGTTCCCTCTGTGGCCATGCAGACCGATCACTGGAGCTAATAACTCTCACGGGACGGCTGCCATGTTGTTACAGATCCACCATCTTGTCGCAAAAAAACACTGACGGCATTAATTGGTATACTCCAAAAGCGATGAATGTAGGGAAAATGTTTGAAAGACCACATCAGAGCCTAACACTGTTTTCCCTTGCTCAGTGGTCCACACTCTGCACTCTGTACCTCAGGCTATGCATATTTGTGCTCTGGCTTTGGAGATTTGGACATAAGCAGTTTCCCAGTGCTGCCACTGCCAATAAATGCCGGCTCTGTTGAGCTCAACGTGTAATGTTTTTTTGTTTTTTTTTTGGTCTGGTCTTGAATGTGCCAAGGAGATGTTCAGTCAAAATTAATTTTTCAGGCAATGAGCTGCACTGATACCTGTCTATTTATTTCCTGATGTGCGTTTGCTGACGTGATTTTCAAACACCGCCCATATTGCCACATTTATCACTTTTGTATCATATTTGGCCTTGTCTGATGCTCCTTTTGTATGAGTTATTTTAAAAGAGGTGACTCACAGACCTCTGCCTTTATATCTCATTTAATTCCAGTTTTCAGTTATTGCAGAATTAAAATAATGTTCATGTTCTTTTGTCTTGTGCCTCTGGACCTTCCTGTTTCCATGTATTAGACGCAGACATTATAGTCGTCACAGATTTTAGTTTATCACATAAGAAGCAGCTTTCTCTATTTCTGATTTGCTGTATCTGGGTGCTGTTTTGTCTTTGTTGCAGAGCAATAAATGAATTCCCCCTTAAGTTTGATCAATAATCTCATTATCTCATTACATTGTACAGTAATTATGAAACATTATAAACTGCACAGGTTACACATGAAAAGAAGTTTCTAAAATCTAGAGTGCAAATCCTGAACTTTTTTTAATAATAAAACCAATATTCCTGTATGAAAATGTATCTTCCACTCTATTTCCAATGCGCTCCCTATCGGCCACTGTTTAATTGAGCTATTCTTCATTGTAATTACTGTGACACAATGGCCTTGTGGTGATTTCTTCCAGTGTTTCATTACTTGAGATCAATGGGGCTTGAGTGACAGATTTGGCCTCGAGACTTCTTTGTCAGTTGTGTTTATAATTATTATATTAAATAATAACACATTTTAATCCAGAGTGACGTCTGCAGTATTGAGTCCAACCTCTTAACTTGTCAACTCTACAAATGCTTTGACTTTCAACTTATTAGGGTACCCAGTGTTATTACTGTTAGACTGGCACACCATCTTGCACAATTGAAAATAGCTGTGGGTGCTGAGCTCAGAAAGATACAAAAGCACAGCCTCACAAACATTTTTCTTTAGATTTTATTCCCCTACACTGTTCTTTCTTACTCACTCACTTATATGGACCTAAATCAAGAGTGTAAGAACAAAAAAGATTAAACCAGCCACACCTTTCTTCACCAATTCCTGTATTGTGTCTCCTCTTTCTCCTCTCTCCCTCTCTTTGTTTCACTTGTTTCATAAATCTGTCCGATGTGGCTTTCACATGGAGGCAGATTATTGCTTTCAAACTAATACCAGAGACATTTCATGCTCAAGTATGAAAAGGGATTTAAGGACAGAAATCTGATCTACTGTAGTGCGCAATGATGAAATATCAGTGTAATATCTACCGAGAAGCTCGGGAAACCTCAATAGAAAGCCCGTCCCAGATATGATGGAGCATTTCTAATCCTATTTGGTCTTCTCCACTACCCTCCTGTCCTGCATCCTATCCTTTTCTTTCCTTTCCTTGTACTTCTCCTTTCCTTTCCCTCTGCATGATCCAGGCTACCACAGCAGATTGTGGCTGCATAGGAGGCTGCAGTATAGCAGGTGTAATCTTAGGGCAGTGCATGTCTCATCTGCAGATCTCCCTCTGCAGCCTCTCCTGTGCTATTTATGGCACATGTGCATATGCAGCGGCACGGCTGAGAACGAGGCAGGGATTGGGAGAGCCTTGAGGGGGAGGAGGGTTGAGAAGTGCAAGGTTGCCTTCATTGGAAAAGCACCCGGTCTATAATCTGCCTGTGCCCTGCTGTTGAAGGCTCAAATTTTGGTGGGGTCAGGGCTGTGCTGGATCTGATCTGAGGTGATTGTTGGACAAGTGTGGGCCGGATTTTCATCGGCTACGCACTAGATCAGATAATGTGAATCAAGTTGAAAGAGCTCAGGCTGTGGCTAGTCTTAAACAACGCAGTCCAAACAGGGTCAGACAACATTCCTCTGCACCACCAGTACGACTGTCTACTGCCTAGCATGCCACATTATCTTCACAGCTCCAGCCAGCCATGCGTGTGCCTTCACCAACCCCAGAATGGGAACAGCACTATCAGCACTTTGTCTCCATGCAGTTGTTGTGGTGGCGGCAGCGGTGGTGGTGGTGGTGTGTGTGTGTTTGTGCGTGTGTGTGTGTATGGGAGGTTGATTGTGGGTCGACATGTTAACAAAACACTGTGAATCCCCCTCTCTCTGCCGCTCTATCTTCGTCTCCACTCCTCTGCTGCCCTGCGACTCACTTTGTTTGTGT
Organism: Lates japonicus; assembly: GCA_033238685.1. Taxonomy (NCBI): domain Eukaryota; kingdom Metazoa; phylum Chordata; class Actinopteri; family Centropomidae; genus Lates; species Lates japonicus. Next base: position 73,482 of record BRZM01000527.1, read on the forward strand.
CCAGCCAGCAGTCCTGAGAGTGAAAAGCTTCATCAGCTGAATTACTGGAAGTTAGCTGTCTCAATCAATTAGGTCTTGCTGGCTCGGACACATGGCTAGAGCTGTAGAGCTGCACTTCCCTTACATC
>BRZM01000527.1:73618-85168 GCA_033238685.1 Lates japonicus
TCTCCTTTTACTATCCTGCCATCTTGTCGTCCTTCATTTAGTCTCCTCTCCTTCCCTCTCCTTCTAGCACTTCTGCTTTGCTACACCATACACCCCCTCCCCACTGGTAAGCTGTTAATCCACATATATATGCAGCAAATTACATTATCCATACAGAGCACACGTCAGCCTTTACCTGCTCTTCTTGCACTGTAAGAGAGTTGTTTCGAGGACGAACCCTATATGTAAATTTCCCTTCGCTTATCCAAACGAACTGTGGGCCTAACGCATGATGAAAGAAGGGTGGATAGAAGGAAGGAGCAGAGGGAGAAAAGGGTAGGGGGACGAGGAGACCCTGAGGTCCTGTGATAAGCAGTGACCCCTCTCTTTCATTCTTCACATCCTCTAAAAGTGCTCAGAGGATGCTCACAAGGGCAGTGTCATCCACAGTATCGCACACAGGCGCAGCTACACATCCTGTCATGTGGTCAGCTTGAATGTACAGTATATTGACTAACTAGTGTGCTGCTTTCTGACTTAAAGGTTTTCCCATACATTGTAAAGATTGCATCGTAATTAGTATAAACTGTATAGAGTAGCTTGTGTGCCAGTGTGAACTGTGTTTACAATTATGACCGATTGTCAATACAAAAATGATGGGGTGATTCAATGAACTGATTAGTGTACATGGGCACAAATTTTCAAATTTTTTCATGACAGCATGAATTTCAAACTAGGAAACGTTTTTTGGATGAGGTGCTACATTCATAAACAGTAGCACAATCAAAAGGAGGCTGTTCGAGGTGGATGGCAGGCGAACAAAGCGCACGACCATGACAAAAAACACTTTGGTCAATGAAAGATTGTGACCTTGGCTAAATTTAAATGAACACATATCTGAAGTCATTATGAACTTTTTGAATGAGAGACTGCATCAAGGTACAGAAGCTAGTGGAACAGAGACTGGCCTTAGCATGACGTCAGGACTTTGGTCTAGGATGTACAACACTGGAACAAATGTCAGAAAATGATCACGAGCAACCTATAAAGCATCACAAAGTGTGCTCCTTGACATTATCCCTGATTTTATTGAGTCTCACGCACCTCAGATGTTTGATGTCCTACATTTCTCAAAGATAAAAATAAACTGGGACTTTTTGTTCCCTTCCATTCGTAATGCTTAGTCACGTTGATTCAAATCGTTGTACTTTGGCAATCTACCGCTCTTCCTCATGATACCTTAAGCTCCTGTCACAAATAAGCTGGCACCACTAAATATAGTATTTCACAATGTCACCGTGGAGGTGATGACAGTGTTACTGTATGTTCCCTAATGATTTGCATTTTAGTCTTGTTTGAGTGACAATTTCACAACTGGAATTTATTTTTGCAATATGCCATGGTGCCTCCATTCCCGTGTTTTTAACGTGGCTGTGAAATTCCTCACCACACCTGGCTGGTGGAGTGGAGATAAAACATTATAACATTTGGCTTGTTTAGGAGAATAATAATTAGGTTGTCAAATAGTGTTTGCAGATGGTCACTTGGCTTGTTTCCACGACGACGCTGTCATTCCCGAGTTAACTGAGTCAGCCGAGCATTTTAACGCAGAGAGAGAGAGAGAGAGAGAGAGAGAGGAGGAGGAGGAGGACGTATGTTTATTATGCACTGAGATGACTTTGACTTGAGAGCTTCACAGAGAAGTGAAAGCCAGTCATGTGATCAGTGTCATATGAGTGTTTCTGGCCAACAAAGAGTAGATGTGTGTGTGTGTGTGTGTGTGTGTGTGTGTGTGTGTGTGTGTGTGGTGTGCGCAGCTGAGGTCAAAGTTTAATCTAGGTGATGTGGTTTTTCTGTGTGTTTGTGAGCCACGCGTGCCTGTTTACAGTGCTCTATATGTGCTGTGTTTACAGCACTGTGCAGTGTATGTTGTGTGTCATAATGTGTGTATCAGATGCTCTGTGTCTTCAAGCCTGTAGCAAAGCAGATGTGCCCCAGAGAGAGAGAGAGAGAGAGAGAGGAAGAGAGAGAGAGATAGAGAGAGAGAGATCGAGTGTCACATGGATAAGGTCACATGGGCTCACCATGTGCTGCTGCTTGAGGCCTGGTAAACTGGCTTCACACAACAATCCTCTCACTGTTTGCGTGTGTGTGTCAGTGTGCGATTGTGCTGATAAAAACAGTACAATATGTGTGATTCAGTGTGTCTTGTTTGCGTGACTGGTAGTTTTGTTATTTGTCTGATAATGAGGACTGAGTGCAAAAGGGGCATTATGTGTCATTTTGACTGAAATGTAATCTTGTTGTAGGAATGTTCTTGATGAGGTCTTTGTGTTGATCAGAAAAAATATATTTGGAACCATAATAATAATCTCACTAGGAAAACACAACCCATACATTCAAGTGAAAGCTGGGATAGTTTGTTTTTTTTCCCTCTCAGCCTAAAAAGATACATTCAGAAAGAAAATGAGTGTCAGGCAGAACAATTTCAGGTTCAAGAGGGATTTAGTATCATTGCCCCTGACAGCAAAATTGTTGTAAAGTAGATTGTCCTCCCAAGAAAAATGGCAGCATCAGTTCAAATTGAACAGATTCAAACCCCACCCTCCTCAAAAAAGACATATCTACATTTATGAGACAAAGACCAATGGCAATTGTCATAATTGTGAATTGATGCAGTGTGATGTGTGAGAGCCACAAAGTCTTCTTGTTTTATACTGACATTGTTTTCTTTTAAGCATGACCTGAAATTGCAGTTGCATCTCTACACAGGTGTAAAGCAGTATCTCAGGGAGGCAGAACAGACTCAGCTTGACCAAACGGTTGCTGGTCATCTTCTTCCAGTGCACTACTGACAGCAAAGTCACTCGCTGTGTGATCAGGGTGAGTGCAAGAAGATCTGCTGCATTCATGGTGCATCACATGCAGTATATTATGGAGGAAGACAATGGATGGATTACTGAATGGGCCTACTGGGCATATTAGGTGAAACTAGATGCAAAATGAGCACAAAGACATGCAAAAAGACTACAGAGAGACAACAACAACCACAATAAGACTCATTAGAAGTAGAAAAATGACTATAGAGATTGAAAACTACCACAAATGATGTGGTCGCTCAATCTGTGGGGGCCAGTTGTCTCATAATCTGCCTATGAGGAAGACAGACGATTCCTCTTTCGCCAAGTTTGACAAATGTCTAAGACATGCCAAGTATTGCCATGGTTACTGACATTCCTGAAACAAGTATTTGTTCATGAGGTTCAATGTATAGTCTGATATGTTTCTTGACCAAGTCATGGTGTGGTCATGATCACTCTGACATAATGACCAATTAAAAGGCATAAATGTTGGGAAGTCTGATCCCAGCTTTAAAGAGAAAAGGGTGAGTGAACGTTAGTGAAAAGAATGAGGAACAAACTGTCAGTTGCCTGTAAAATAAGTGAAGTGACAGCTCTGTCGCTTTTGCACTCAACTCTTGTAAGTCTTTCTGTCCATCTGCCACTACATGAAGTTAAAATGAGTTTGAAATAGCTTCAAATAACGATTTCTTTGGACAAAATGGATGTATCTTGAAGCTTTTACAACTCTTTATTTGTCTCAGTGGCACTTTGCCCTTCTGCCTGTTTCTCTGTTTGTCTATCTGTCAGTGCATCTCTTTGCTCTTATCCGACTCCATCGACAATGTCCAGAGAGGAGAGGGGGAGGAAACATGACTGCGAAGAGATGAGGGAGGTGGGCAGACAGTCAGAGGCCAAGAGGGACAGAGAGGGAGAGGAGGAGGCAAGAGGAGGGAAGGTCACAGTTGTCTCAAAAGGATGCTGCTGTGAACAACAAAATCTCGGAATCACATTATACAGTGTATGGTAGGGGCTTAGAAATAATACACACAGACTCTGATTTGTAGAAGGTATATTCTAAATCATTACACCAGGGTTCTGTTACTGCACTGATTATTCAGGAAGTGTTCCTCTTTCATCACAAAAAGAGTTAAAATAACCAATGACATTTTGCTTAGTAGTGTAATTCATTAACTATTTGTACTGACCTTCCTGTGAGCTCTGTTTTGGTCTCCACCACTAAATGCTTCATTGTGTTCACCTGTGTTTATGTCGTTTGGTGCTGGGTCAGTAATATACTGCAGCTATTTTTGTTGTTGCTAAAAACAGCTCTCTACTGCATCTGGAAACAACACTGAGGAGCGCAATGAGAGTGCAACAAAATAATAAAGTAATGGGCAGTAAAACCAACACAAAGATGCTAAAATGATATAAAGATCTGAGTAGAGCTGCTGGAACCACAATAATTGTCTGTGGGTTTGTCATTACAAGTGGCACCTTTCACACAGAAGCAATCTTGTGTGCCTTTGTTAATATAAAAACACTGATTAGAGCAGCTTTAAAGTAGCTTGGACTGGATTTTACCACCTACACTCACTGTATTATTATACATGTTAACTTTTGCAGTAACTGGCTGACGTCAAACCAGCAGAAACCTGAACAAAACTGTATATATTGTAACAAAATTACTAATGCGACATCAAATGTTAATGGTTTGATTTGCATTAGCCCAGATATCACCTTGTTTATTTCCACATTATAGAATCTGGAGTTAATATGAATCTGAGATCATTACTCTTACAGAATTTCCTCCATCAGTGCAGCTATTGTTTTCAGTCTATATTTAGCATTAGATTAAGTTTCATTTTCAAACAGATAGCTCCATTATGGGAACCACATCACAATTTTTTGGAATAAGCCAGCTGTAGCCAGAATGACCAATCTTTACCAGGCAGGATCTACCATTACATTTACTGACTGTTTAACTACAGTAGTGATATTTTTTCTGTTTCAGGTCTCCCAGGTCACAGGGGCAAAATGTTAGATGAAACCGAGAATCAGAAATGTGTAATTACTTAGGCTACGTTGCTGTTTTCTTCTTCTTCTTTTTAAAGAAAGAACACATCAAACCAAACTTCCAAACCTCTAGACAATTAGTTTAACAGGTGGCATGTAGCTGCCAGGTTTAGAATCACTCAGGATGCATATTTGTGTGTGCATTTGTGTGTGTGTGCATGTTTGTGTGTCTTTGTTGTTTCCCTCAGCTGCTCTGCGGTGTCCTAATAGGGCAGGAATAACAACGGGAGATCATAAACAGCAGCTGTGCCTGGTCAGACCACACAGTGCTCTCTACCAGCAAGACGATCTTATGAAGCGCTCTCTCTGAGATGACAGAGTACAGCAGGGGAAGAGACAGAGAGTGATGAAAGCCATGGGAGTGTGCTTTATGCATGTGTTTTATGGGTATTTTAGGACGTTTTTAGCCATGCTAGTGACAGAGCCCGGTGTCTGTTGGTTGGTGGATCAACTCAGTCTAAAATATTTCGATTATCATAAAATTTGGTTCAGACAGTTGTGGTCCCCAGAGGATGAATCTTAATGACTTTGATGATCCCTTGACTCTTCCTCTGGTGCCACCACAAAGTTGACATTTTTGGTTGAGAGTGAATTCCCTCAGGATTAATTGTGATAACTTTGGTCATTCCCTGACATTTCATCTTGTCTTCTAGAAATCATGTTTACATTCAGCTGAGCTGCAAAAGCAAATATGTTTTGTAGGAAACATAATTGATTAGTTGATCAAACATTGCACATTACTAATTGAAAAAGTAATTACGCTGGTTTACTAATTAGCAAAAGTAACTAGTTACATTACTCATTACATTTATTTTCCCGTGTGTTTTGTGCTTTTAATCAATTCCAAAGCTTCTGCATCACCTCGTCAGATCTACTGTCTTTCACACGGATAGAAATAGATGATGATATGTGTAGCAGCTGGCTGATATTTTGAAATTACTCACGGACATTCAGCAGCTAGTTTGACGTTAGCGCCACTGACTGTGAGCAGCACTTCAGACCCCACACATATGAACATATAAAACCATCCAGATTGTTAGAGTAACAGAACAATTTGAGTCTGACAGCAGATAGATATTTAATAGAGATTTGAGTGTTTGTATGTACTGTATATTACCTGCTCTGCTCGGTGATGAAACCTGAGAAAATGTGAAAAAAGGAAATGAGGCTGAAACATTGCTCTATTAAATTTCTCTGGAGCTATTAGTACTGTATGTGGATCTTTTGTCAGAGTCTTGCCTTTGGTGCACCTTCTCAGTGCTATCTCTAACTTAGATGTTTTTGAGTTCTACAAAATGCCAAAGGATTGTGGTTTTTAATTTTTTCCTAATCTGCCTTTTAAAACTGGCAAATGTCTTTACTCATCCCATGGGAGGAATCAGAAGAGATGATAAAAATTTGCCTTATCACCCTGCTGGTACTGGCAATAAAAATGCTGGCACAGGCAGTAAAAATATGTTCAGTATTTGTTTTGTTTAATCTTTGAGCATATTTTAATAAGCCTGGCTGGAAAAGACAATCACTGTGGAGTCCTACCAGACCAAAAAAAAAAAAAAAAGAAAAAGAAACAATAATAGGGGTTAGAAAGAGATAAAAAAAGGACGATTAGGGCTTGGAAGTGTTATTGGAAAGCAAAGGGGGAAAAAAGGGAAGATTCAGCTGATAGGATGGGATTAACTGTTCAAACCAGGCTGTCATCATCAACGCAGATCTGGACATGCAGCATTAGCGTTCGTTGCTATGACAACGGTAACCAGAGATACCAACGTTGGTGTTCTATCATATGATGAGGTCATCCATTATCCTGGGGAATCAGGTCACCTGTTACAGCCACGCAGCCCTGTGTGAACTGGTACATTTATACACCAAACTGGGAAACAACCTTAACTACGTGTTTATTATAACAATCATGATGATGAAGGTTCTCTAACGGTAAGGAAGTGCTTATTTTAACCCAAACTGTGATCTTTTCCTAAACCTAACCAAGTAGTTTCTGTGCCTAAATCTAACCAAACCATAACTGTTCCACAATTAATCAAAGACAAACAACCTTTACGTCTCATTTAAGTTGGAGGATTTGTTGAATTCCAGTTGGGGGTTTTAAAGGAATTTCAAAGTACTCCAACAGACTATTGACCCTATAAGGCTTAAAAGTTAAGAGGGTTTTCTAACATGTATAATTCATGTTAGAAGGTTGAAGTTTATGAAACTTTGATGGATTAAGCTGCTTCTTGAGACAGACATTATACCCCTAAAATAAGCAGCGTTTATTCCTATAAGTTTAATAAATATGCTCTCATCTATTGTGAATGTTATTCTATCATCATATCTGTATCAGACCCGCAGGAGAACTCACACTGTATGATAAATCATAAAACTGGTCAGATATTTCTTGTTTCGACACAAGGTGATCATAAAGGAACAGATGTCAAGCTACACAATGTGACACAAGCCCACTTCCAGTGTAGAGAGGAAGTTAAAAGACAAAAATAACAGAGAGAGCAAAATTATTTCTCACTGAATATGAAAGCACAAACGACATAACGAGGACTACAACAGCATTATTTTATGATGCAGCTCATGACAACAGTACTGACATGTTTTTAAGAGATAATCTTTTTACATCATTCAGTCGCCCAACCTACATATATGGTGATCTGTGAGTCCCTTGAGATGTCTGTGCTGGTGTGAATGGGGTTAACAACATGACTGAGCCACTGTGAAGTGAGATTAGGAAACTAATGCATAATGCCAGCAGGGAAGGTGTGAGCTGGGTCCACTGCTGTCTTTGTTCAGTTTGTCTCTTTCAGCTCTCAGGGAAATGAAAGGTGGCTTTATAATACATTATTAGGGCAAAGGAAAATAGATCCAATCATTAGAGGCTGATGTTGACAAAGGAGTGTGTCAGGCAGCACAGCAGTGTCCCAGATATCAGTGCGGGGTTAAGTACAGGTGTTGTTCCTCAGAACAATGAGTATGTTATGGAACCAGGTAATTAAAGAAAGCAGTGTGTTGACACCAGGGTCAGAAGAAGTGACTGGGAGAAAAATGACACAGAGAGTTCATGACAGGGGTGTGACCTCAGCTCTAATAATGGGGGAAATTATATATCTCCAAATGAGAACTTGTTTCACATTTGTTTTGTTTCATCATCACACACGACTAATAAAAGTGCCCACTGTGATCCACTTTAGTTTATGGAGTCTGTGAGCATTCATGTAGTTGCTGGGATGCTGAAACCAGTTAAATGAAAATGTTTTGATTGGAAACTGACAGCTAAAGTGCCCCAGAGCAGAAGAAATTGTTGGCACCACGCAGGCATGGAAGATGGACTGCTTGGGGGCAGTGAAGGGAGGAAATGGCACCATGCTCTTCTCCAAGGCCTGCTTAGATTTCCCAGCTGCAGGGAAAAAAATGTAGGGCATTGTATATATATTATTATTTAATCATTCAGTTTTATATTCTTGCTTTCTTTCCAAGAGAGAGAGAGCTGAAACTCCCACTAAAATCACAAATTTTGTCACAAACCTACTTTTTTTTTTAAGGGTTAAACAAAAAGATGCACTGTCCTCTTTAGAGCTATTAAATTCAGCAGTTAGTGGCTAACTATGTCTGTCATTGTCTTTGGTGCTGAGCGGGGAGCTTTTTAGCTGAAAACAGCTTCCTGCTGCTGCTGAAAACCCTATGAGAGTGGTGAGAGTGACACGAAACAGTAGTTGTTGCAGGGTGGACGGCTAAACAGTGAGCTGAAATTTGCGATAAATCCCTGCTACGCTGTGAGACATTTTTCTGTAATCACTTTGCACATTGTCATTTTATACATTGGCAATGTAAAAGCATCAACCATATATACATCTCAGGCTAGGTGGATTAGCATATTTCCCAGAGTGTTTAACTTACTTGAAATATTATATTATATTATAATTTTATAGAGTTTCTTTTGTTAAAAGTAAATGGACTGGGCTTATATAACGCTTACACACTTTTCTGATCATATCAACCACCCAAGGTGCTTTACACTACAGGTGCCATTTACCCATTCACACACACATTCATACAGCACTTCTTCTTTACAGTTCTATACAGCAAGCGCTCTAACACACACACCCATATACACTCCGACGATACATTGGGGGCAGTTTGGGGCTCAGTATTTTACCCAAGGATATTTCAGCATATGACTTACTACTATACGACCTACTCTACCTCCTGAGCCACAGCAGCTCCAAAAGTAACAAAATATCCATAGAAATCAGGAGGTAAATATAGACATAAATACATTTATACCAGCCCCCTTGTACCTTCCCTTTATGTTGTTGTTTCCCATCATTTTCTACCTCTCCTCTCCACTCATTACCAGATGTGACCTATCACATGTCCCATCTGTCTAATGCACCTCATATCTCCAAAAGTGCCATCTCCCTGACAGAAGTCCAGGCTTTCTCTCCCTTGCTCAAACGCACACCTCACACACACATACAAAATTTGCTGCTGATTACCTCCTTACTATCTACTGTATCTCAGCTCTGTGACAGTTAGCTTCTTCAGGCTATACACAGAATGTGCCTCGATCACTACATGCCCATTCGTCACTGTGGTGCTTTACAGTGATAGTGAAGCAGCATCATTGTGACCTGCATAACATGGTGCAGCACAGTGGGCTTTCATATTTAGCAAGTTTTCCACCTAGCTGCTGTTTTTGCTGTGAAGCTGACTTCATTATTTATTTATACGCTAAACTCAACCCTAGATTAGGACTGACCTACTTATCTTTTCGGCTACCAAAGCTTGGCATTTCCCCTCACTATCTTTCCTCACTGTTTCTGCAACTCCTCCCTCCATCCCTCCATCCCTCAGGTCCCTGTCTCCTCTCCTATACTCCCCCCCCTTTTCCTCTCCTCTCCTCCTCGAACATGCAGGGCTGTTGCGCAGTTGCCTCTGTTGCTATGGTGAGGCTGTGGGTGCGAAAATGGAGGACCATGTCTCCAAGACCACCACAGATGACAGAAGAGGGGAAGGCTGGGATAATAGTGACGACGATGAAGAGTGGGAGGAGGAACACAAAGGCGAAATTGGGACAGGGCAAGTGAGAGACAGCGGGAGGTGAAGAGCACAACAGAAAAAGGACGAAAGGTGAAAGAGAGGGGTGAGGTGAGGAACATGTGTGAAGCAGGTCTGTGACTGTGTAGGTTAAAGATGACACTTTAATCTACCGCTCCTGAAAATCAGTGGGAGAAATGAATGATTGCTCTCCTCTCCCTTGACAACTGCTGACAAGGTACCCTTGAGCAAAGCATCCAACCATGGTGAGTGTGATGGTGCGTCAGCATCAATATGAATCAGGATGATGCCGAAAAAGACAATGAATACTCCACAAATTGTCCTTGGATGACTAATGTAAAAAGATTGTTGTACTGCCATATAGCTTATGCTAAACTCCCACACTTTGGACAGCACACATTATACAGTACATACTGGATAAGCATGTTAAACAGGATAAGGAGGAGGGTAAGGAGGGAGTGTTACACAAACTGGTCCTGTTTCTCTTGATGATTCATCAGTGTCATCAAGTTCGTCTCCGTGGACTTGCGCGGCCTCAGAAATAACCCCCACGTCACTCCCTTCATGTTGTCATGGTAATCTCATCATCTTATTTTTGATACCCGTGGCAGTCAGCGGCATCGGGACACCAGAAAAAGACGAGAAGAGAAGAGGGGGCAGAGAGAGAGAGAGAGAGAGAGTTGGGGGAAAGATAAGAGCGGGTGTGACAGAGAAATGCATGTTTGAGTCAAAGATATCACGTACACTGCTGCGCTGCAGGAAAACTGTATCTCCGAGTGTCAACTGTACAGAAAATGTCAGTGGGAAATTCAGGGGAAGCAAGCCTCACAGACACACAGCATCAGATGTTTTGAGTCAGTGACTTGTGCCTGCATGGGTAACTCAGTCATAACCTTGATACTGTAGTGCTGCAAACAAAATGGCATCTCTGTTAGGAGTGACAGAGCAGTTTCTCTTTCATATAAGAGCGAGAACTACACTCTCGAGCTCTTCTATGAAAGAGAAACTGCTCTGTCACTCCTTTTTTTATGCCTTCAGGTGTGTATATTAATTTAGTATGTCTATCTGTGTGTGTGTGTGGAGTCTGTTGTGTAGTTTTTAGGGGCTTCTGAGGCATTTCTGTCAGGTGCCTATGTGGGACAAAAATCTCCTATGGGGCCTTTTTAGATGACCACACACACACACACACACACACACACACACACACACACACGCAAACACACAGGCAGTCACATTCACACACACACACACACAAATGGATATGAACTGAAGTGGAACAGCAAGGTCACAGTTTTTTCTGGGTGCCATGACACCCTCCCCAGAAGATGATAAAATGCAGAGGGAGAGGGAGAGAAAGGCATGAGAGGGGGGATATTTCTTCATAAATGATGAGTTCTCCTTGACCCCAATTATAACAGTGGCATCAGGTGATTATCATTTTTCTGTAAAAAGGAAAAAAAAATATAACTGAGATGTCTGCTCTGCTGTGAGGGTTGCAGCCACAAGAGGAATATTAACTGACTGAATAATAGCAAAGGACACAGTGAAAAAAAAAAATTCTTTCACACTGGTGCAACAACAGTCTTTTTCAAGT
>BRZM01000528.1:10312-36083 GCA_033238685.1 Lates japonicus
GAGGAGGAGGAGGAGACTCATAATTACAGCCCATCATCTCTAAATGGAAACACTGTTTATTTGCTTCACGTGAGTAAATGTTGATCATTTAATTCGTCAGCAGGTGAATGAACAGTCACGTGACCCTGTGTCTCTGCTCAGGTGTGAACTCAGTCCAGATCCAGTGAAACTCTGACACTGTGCTGATTCATGATACCAAAGGTAAACACTGTTAGCATCAGTTAGCATGCTAACACGTTAGCCTCCAGTCAAACTCACACTGTTAGCATCATAATAACATCACGTGACCACCGCAGTTCTCATTAGCCTGTTAGCAGCAGAGGAACATCAGGGCTCAAACTACCGGAGCTAACGTCATCTGCGGAGACGGCTCCGGTAAACCCGTTAGCTCCGCTTTAAAACGGACTGATGTTCGTTAACATTCGGGTTTTACCGGAGCTAACTTAGCAGCAGGGGCGTTAGCTGCTAGCCGCTGTCATTGAAAATGAATGAGCCGTTAGCCGCTAGCTAATGCCAGGCTAACCCCAGCCCTTGTCCCGGTTCGGACCGGTTTAAAACGAGATTCCGTGACGTTTTGGACGAAGCCGTCATCAGACCGAACAAAGACACGTTCACACACACGAACCGGGTCAGAACACGAGATAAAGCCAAGGTGTTGGTTTACCTGTGCCCAGAATGACGACGTCAAATTCAGACGGCAGATCCTCGGCGGCCATGTTGTTAGCAGAGAAATACAGTCACGTGACAGGAACAGTTACTCACTGATCAATAATAATCAAATACATACACAATACAATATAAATACAAATCATTTATTTCTTATTTTTCTGTTTGTACAGATAAAAATCAACGATCATACTTTTAGAAACATTTGAAAACATGGAAACAGAAAATAAATGCTGGTGATGTTCATTTAAAGTTTCTGTCTCTGGAGAAACAAAGAGCAGAGGAGCTGAAGATCCTGCTTCTAAAACCAACAACATGCTGCAACATGAAGACAAGAAGAACAGTTCTAACCTGTGTGGAGCTAAACTGCACAAATACAATCACACACAGAACCGGATTATGATCCTGTGGCTGAGGAGGCCTGAGGAGGTGGAAGGCTCCTCATCCTGATCCAGAATTTACCTTAGAGATGAATATTACTCACATCCTGTCTGTCCTTTAAATCAGCCGACAGGTTGTTTTTCTTAACGTTAAAATCTGAATGTTCCAGGTTTCTCCTCAAAGTCCAGGATCCAATACAGAGACATGCTCTCAGTGTGCTCAGTGGAAACGACACCCTGTGTGTTCTTTGTCTGTTTGTTAAGTTCAGACGTTTCTATTATAAGTTTCTATTGTGTTTAAAATCGAACCTGGAATCCTGCTCAGCCGCTTTGGCTCTAATGTAAGAATGATTTTACCATTACTGTGTCGCAGGTTGTTTGGACGTGATCTTCCTGACTTCCACTGTTACCCCGTCTCCACCAGACTCTCTCTGACTCTGCTTCAGAACCAATGTATTTTTGGTTGAAATGCTCCAAACAGTTCAAATTCAGCAGCAGGGACCAGAACAGAACCAGATCCATGTGGGTGGAGAGGAGGTGGATGCAGGACAGAAGCTGCTGCTGTCAACAGAATCAGATCAATGATCTGATCTAATGATTCCTGCAGCAGGTGATTTTAGTAACGTCATGAAAAACATCATAATACAAAAAATATGAAAATAACATAAGAATATCAGATTGTAAAACAAATTTTTTGATGTCTGTGTTTTATTTTCCAGTGTTTCCTTTTTCAATTAGATTTTGTTTTCGATGCCAAATTTCATTTTCAAACCTTGAATGTCGGTGTCGTAGCTTCTTACGTGTCAGATAAACAGATCGGTTCATAAACTGATAGGTGAGACCTGTACGGACCTGTACAATAAAAACAGACATAACTGTCACCTGAGTTCATTTGTTGTGTAACTGAGAGTTTCTCTGGGGCAAATTCCATTTGTGGAGAAAAATATATCTAAATAAATAGAGCACTGTTGCTGCAGGTTGTTCTGACTTTAACAAGTTAAAGCCTGTCGACCTGCGGTTCAGGAAGTGGAGAGAGTGAAAGAAAATCTCTGCATGAATGAGTGTGTGAATGTTGATGTTGATGAGACTTGAAAAGTGTATGAAGCATTTAGAAGAGAATCAGAACCTTTATTCACCAAATGCACAGTGTCCACAGGACTTTGACCTGCTGAGGACATTTAGACATCTGATGATGATAACTGACCGTTACTGTTCACAGTTCACGCAGCAGGTTTTAGATTCTTCAGCTGTTTGAATCCGACAGTTACTGATCAAAAACCAAAAACTGCTCAGTAAAAACTCCAGAATCTTCTGTCTGACTCTAATCAATCAATCAGTCACTTAATCCATACAGTTAATGTATCTGTCCGTGTTCGACAGGCGACTGACGAGCTGATCATCAGACAAGAAAAGGTGAGTTTGTGAAAATCCAGGACTCTGGTTTTTCTTTGGTTTCAACCCATTTCACTGGTTCATGGTTTGAGCTGTGTCTCAGACGTGGTCCTCTGTCTGCAGAGAGTTTAAAGTGTGATCAGAGCTCTGTGCTGTGTGAGGGCAGGACCTGTGTGATGGGAGGAGACCGGAGCAGATTATAACATGAAGCTGATATAGAAAACAAACTATTCACCAACAGGACAAGACAAGACCTCATATAACTGACTGGAGACCAACATGGGAACCAAATCTTCTAAAAGTCGTAAGTACATTTACATCTTAAAGTTCTGACATACTTCTGTAAAACTAAGCTCGGTCTGACATTAACTTTGGATTCACTGTGATGAAGCTGGAGCTCCTCTGTTAAGACTTTGATGAGTTTAAATCAGATTTTTATTTGTTTTATTCTTTATTTCAGCATCCTGTCATTTCTCACATCTTTAATCTGTGAAGCTCTACAGACACTGGAACAGTCCTTTAAATCACCCAACAGCTTGTTTTCCTCTTTTCCTAACAGTAAAATCTAAGTGATCCACAGGTTCTGGTTAAATTTAAAATAAAAAGAGACGCTCTCAGTGTCCTCAGCTGCAGCCTGTGTGTTACCTGTCCGTTAAACTGATTTCATAACACCCTGACAAAGTTCTTCTCAGGTAAAAAAGCAAAACAAAAACAGGGACCTTGGTGGGTGTGACTTCCAGTGAAAGAAGGTGGGAGCATCAGACAAAAGAATCAGGATTAACCCAAGAGTCTCTGTATTGGCACGAGTTAAAGCATGAAGAGCCGCAGAGAGCAGTTCAGTGATTTATGATCTGTTCCAAAGGATTTCCACTGAAGTAGTTGGTTGACTGGGCATCACGGTGGTGCAGTGGTTAGTACTGTCGCCTCACAGTGAGAAGGTTCTGGGTTCGAGCCCGAGTTCACATGTTCTCCCTGTGTGGGTTCTCTCCAGCTTCCTCCCACAGTCCAAACACATTCTGTCTGACTTTATCTCTCACATCGTTGAGGAGGAGTTGTGGTCCACTCTTCTTTACAATGTTGCTTCAGTTCATTGAGTTTTGTGGATATAGTTGTTTATGCACAGCTCTCTGAAGGTCCCAGCATTTCAATCAGGTTCAGGTCTGGACTCCTCCACCGAGCTCTACAGTTGGTCTGAGGTGTTTGATGCTGATATGTTTGATTTTCTGTGTGTTACGGTCAAACATCTCCTCTTTGGTCTCGTCCGTCCAGAGGACATTGACGGATGGATAACCCAAAAATATAATGCTTCTCCATTTTTCATGTCTCAATGTCTGCAACAGTTGTGGTCACAGGCATTATATTTGTTTGTCTCATTCTCTGAACACTAACAACCAAATTTGGTTCAAATGTTCACTTGGACAAATGAGACTTTGGTTGGTTGGTGGTGACATCCAACCATGAGGTGGTACTTACTTTTATTTTGTATATTTGTTTCATTGTGTTTTGAACTATGCCAAGTGGAGTCTGGCTGTCCTCCACCAGGTTTACCCCTGAAAGTAGATCGTTCTACTTTAGTTCCTGTCCAGTGTCTCTGAAATTTTAAAGCACACTTTTTGGAGTTCGACTAAATTCACGTTGTGATCAGATAATCCAGTTATCATTTTAAAAGATTTCTGTGTTCGTTACAATCTTGTATTAAAAACCAAATATGTCTGCACAAGATGTTGACTCTGTGTTTGTGAAATTCTCCAACAGAGCTGGAGGAGCCAGACCTCAGGATCGTACTTGTTGGGAAAACTGGAGCTGGGAAAAGTTCATCAGGAAACACCATCTTAAAGAAGAAGATTTTTCCATCTAAAATGTCGTCTTCCTCAGTGACAGTGCTGTGCCAGAAGGAAACAGGACAGTTTAGTGGGTTAAGACTGGCTGTTGTTGATACTCCAGGTCTGTTTGACACTGAGAGATCTAAAGAAGAGGTGAAGAAAGAGATCGTTAAATCCATCTCATTAGCTGCTCCTGGTCCTCATGTGTTCCTGATCGTGCTGCAGCCGGGGAAATTCACAGAAGAAGAACGAGAAACAATAAAAATCATTAAGATGGTGTTTGGAGAAAAGGCAGCACGCTACACCATGGCCTTGTTCACACATGGAGACGAGGTGAACACAGACAGAGTCTGCATGGATGATTTCATTGGTCAAAATAAGTCTCTCTCTGACTTCATCGGTCAGTGCCACGGAGGATACCATGTGTTCAACAACAGAAAGAAGAATCCTGCTCAAGTCCGTGAGCTGCTGAAGAAGATCAATGAAATGGTTCAAAGAAATGGAGGAGAGTACTACACCAATGAAATGTTTGAACAGGCTGAGAAAGCCATATTAGAAGAGATGGAACGTCTTCAGAAGGAAAATCCAGAGATGAAGCCTGAAGAGGCCAGAAAAATGGCAGAGGAAGACAACGCGTTTACACGGGCCGTCCTACAGGGGGTTTCTGTTGGGGTGGCTTTCGGAGCCGGTGTTGGATCTATGGGGGGTCGAGTGGGCCGTGCAGTGGGGGCTGCAGTGGGAGCTGCAGTGGGAGCTGCAGTGGGAGCTATAACTGGAGCAGTGAAAACAAATGCATGTGCTACACAGTGATATCTCACTGTAAATCCAGAAACCTCTGTCTGTCTGTCCTTCGATCGACTCGACAACTGCTCAGTAAAGGGAGTACTGCTGAAGACTCAAGTAAGTGCAGTGTCAATTGTGAAGTTTTTTTTTGCCTCTACGTCCACACTAATACTTAACAGTTTTAAAACAGATCACTGTTGCTATGGTTATGCCCGGCATTAACACTACTCCTGAGTCTTCAAGCCCCTAAAACTGAGACTTTTGGAAACGCTGCTGGCCCCATTTTTAGACAGTCTACTTCCTGTTTACACTGGTACACTCATGCCTGGTGTACGTCAATGGTCATGTCAGGTGTGTTTTCAGGTGTGTTAGTACATCATTTTAAAATAAAAACAGTGTGGACGGAGCCTCAGTGAGGGGTTTTCGAGGAAATCTAAATACAGACTGACAGAGGTTAAAGTGACATAAAATTCAGTTTTTCAGCTTTGTGAGTTTGTAAATAGAGACAATGATCTCCATATGAACGGACAAAAATTAGTCCTAGTTATCCAGCTGTATTAAACTGGAGATACAGGGGAAGTAATCAGGGAAAGTGTGTAACTTTAGTTTGACCTTGTTTGTTTGTTCTGCTTCTTCACAGAATGTATGGTCTTTACCAGCAGGTAGTTTTCTGCTAATGTTAGAGATGATGAGCATTTTAGTTTCACTGATCATTAGTCATTATTCATCATGGGACTGATGGGAACTTTCAACTCTTTAGTCCAGAACAATCCACAGGTCAGATTGTGTAACATGTGCTGCTCTTGATTTGCTTGAATGATGCATGATGAATGAAAAAGGTGAAAGGTTTTAATAGAGCTTGTTTTCTTGTGCTGTCAGAGGAGGTGTTGGAAAGAAGGAAAGGTTTTGAAGACTGTAATGAAGCAGTTTGTAGAAAAGCAGTGAGATGTTTCTGTGTTGATAAAGTGTGAGCTTCAAAGGTCCAACAACACTGACATGTTGCTTCATCTATCACATCTACTTTATCTGTCTGCTAACATGTTAATAAACAGAAATATGACAAATGATCTTCTGTATCAGACTGTTATTGTACAACACATTGATTTAAAGCAGCAACATGGAGAAGACGTGTTTTTAGTAGAAGATAAAAAACAAAATGTCCTCCCTTTGAACATGTTTTAAAATGTCATCAATAACAATCATATATCAATATAATATCAATCTCTTCATGTTGCTGCATCAACCAACCTTTTCTCTGTCTACCTCAGTCGTCCATCAACAGCCTGCAGTTTGTTCTGAACTCTGCTGCAAGAACTCAAGACAGAACCAGAAGGTTTGATCACATCTCTCCTGTCCTGAACTCTCTTCATGGACCTGAACCCAGTTTCCTTTCAGATCTCACTGTAGATTAAAAATATCCAGTATCAGAAGAATTCAGACCTCACACGGGGCACCAACAAGACGTAGCTGCAAAACTATCAGAAATGAACAACATACTAATATTAAATGATAACTAATTAAAGTTGAATGGGCACCAAACTTTTTAATAAAGGGACTTGATACCTTAATTGCTCTAGCGTCAGTGATTTAAAATAAATGTATGTAATTTAAACTCATCAGAACTGGTTGCCATTATACTGTTATTTTAGTGTTCCTATTATAATCTCCATAAATAGCTTATTACTGCATAATGTTTTTAAGCACCGTAGAACATTTTCCAACCATAAGCAGACATTAAACACATTCAGGTCAACTTTTTCAGGGGTGGGGGAGAGTTGTAAAAATACTCTTATTAGTATACTTTCTTCTATCTCTAATAAAATCACTGATCCATATTATCGTTACTTTCTAAGTGGTAAAACTTGATGCAACATGGTTTTGCTCAGATGAGTTGTGGGCAACAGAATTAGATTTAAAAAACTGTATTATACTGGGAGATTGCACAGCAGTTTGTTGTTAATAACAAGGTATCAACATTTACTGTATTCAACTTTATTTACAAAGAACAATACCTTACTCTAGAAAATTTCTTGTATTTTCAAAAAATTTGTTAATGTGTGAAAAGCCTCCATCACAGCGATGGAGGGAAAAACATTAACTAGAGACAGAACAGGGGAAAGGGAAGCCAGTCGCCCTTTGTCTTTCAAAAAGTAAAATTCACTGTTGTCTTGCAGCGACAAAACTCGGACAACTGAACAAAGATAACTTAATTTTACTCTACTATGGCCAAATGATAAGATTACAAAAACACCTTTGTTCTAAATCTCAAAGAAGTAGGGGAAACCTGCTTCAGAAGATGCACAATGATTCTTAATCCTGACTCACACTAAAGGATTTTTAAAATCTTAACCAATGTAGAAAACATGAGAGAGAGACACATATTCAAAGGTTTGTTGACCTGAGTATTGGTTATGGTTGGTAGAAGAGGACATTATACATTTGATGTGATGATAACTGACCACTAACACTGCAGTTTGCAGATTAACAGGTTTGGAGGTGGATCCTGACAAACGTGTAAAGAGCTCTGATTTTCACTAGTGACCATCAAGTAAGTTACAGAAAGTTCCTCAGCTCCCATCAACATGTAGCGGATTCTAACAGGACTTCCCTGATTTACTCCTAGAAACCCATCAAAACATCAAAACACACAAACAACACAACAAAGTGAAGTGACTAACACTGATTATCTGGCTCCAGTCCAGTGTTCTGCTGGGAAACCTCGGCTCCTCCATTCACTTGGACGTTACTGGGACTCATACCACCCACCCAAACACTGTTGGAGACCAACCACACCCGCAGACTCTACTGTTGGAGCTGATAGGTAAATATTGTACTATAAGGAAGAGTTTCAACGAAGAATCCAAGACAGAAAAGATGATAGTTCACGTTCTAAACTCATAGACAAATACCTTCGCCATCTTAATTCTCAACACTTCTTACGAGTACATGTGAATGTGGACACCGCCCAGCCCCTTATTACATCACAGTATTCAAACATCTGGAAAATATCATCACACTGTATGGATGAAGGAATGCAGCAGTGCCTCCTGGAATTTCATTCTGGACTGGACACTACACAATATCAGACACCATCACCCTTTGTTTCAGACTGAACCCTCATAATTCTCCCAAAGCATTGTGTATATGTGTGCATTATCTGTAAGGATGCAACCAAGTTTCCCTTCACACTACATCTATATCTGCATAAAACTACATAACCCTCCGGTCTGTTAGAGCTGCTGTGTTTGAATCCCCTCAGCCTTCAAACCTGACAGTTACTGAATTAAAACTCTGTTCAGTAAAAACTCCAGACTCTTCTTTCAAACCTTAATGTCTGACTGAGCTCTGTCACTACTGACGTGAACAGAATCAGGATCAGATCCTGGACTCCTGTTTTTAACTCCGTACAGCTCCTCTGACTTCATGTGTAACTGCAGAGAGTTTAAAGTGTGATCAGAGCTCTGTGCTGTGTGAGGGCAGGACCTGTGTGATGGGAGGAGACCGGAGCAGATTATAACATGAAGCTGATACAGAAAACAAACTATTCACCAACAGGACAACAGCAGAGACAAGGCCTCATATAACTGACTGGAGAAGACCAACATGGGAACCAAATCTTCTAAAAGTCGTAAGTACATTTACATCTTTAAAACTGGTTTAGTTTTGAAGACCTGACATACTTACACACAGTCTGACTTTAACTTTTTTAATTCACTGTGACAAAGATCAAACCCCTGTTAAGACTTTGATGAGTTTAAATCAGATTTTTATCTTTTATTTATTACTTCTATATTCTGTCATATCTCCTGTCATTTGTCTTTTATTGTGAAGCTCTACAGACACTGGAATAGTCCTTTAAATTACCCAACAGGTTGTTTTCCTCTTTTCTTCATGTTAAAATCTAAATGTTTCAGGGTTTCTGGTTAAATTAAAAAAAAAAAAAAAAAACATGCTTTCATTGTCCTGTGGGGCAGCTGCAGCCTCTGTGCGTTATCTATGTTAACTGATTTCACAACTTCCTCACTCAAAGTTTCTCTTGAACAGTTTCCTTTGTGGTTTAAAAACAAAAAAAAAGTCAGGGTCCTTGGTGGGTGTGACTTCCACGGAAACAAACTGGAAGCAGCAGTTTACAGAATCAGGACGAGGTCCAGAAAAATGACAGGGTCAGCAGAACAGATCTTACAACTCCTCAGTAGTTAATGTTAATGTTGAAACATTTAGAAAAGCATTTGGGAATAAACCCATGTGCAACTTTCACAAAAAGTCTACTCTCTTATAGCACAGCTTTTGGACACAGAACAACAGAACAGTTGAACAACACTCCTTTTCCACACAGTGCTCTAATCAAAACCATCTTCTCAGAGAGAGTTTCAACACAATAATGATCATATGAGCCAAGACATCTTTACCCACTCAAGGACTCTGTGTTCACCAGATCTTTTCTGCTTTGTTACATGTTAGTTTACATTTCTCATTTAATGTCTCCACAGACAGATGCTAACCAGTCACGCTATCAGCCCTACCACAAAGATAAAAACATATCAAACCATCATTTCCCTCACGATAATCATGTCTCAGTTCATCTCACAGAAAAGAAAGACAGTACATTTGTCTGGTACTTCTCTGTTTGGAGGAAAATTTAGTTTTGAGGAGGAACTGAAAAGATATTACAACCACTGATGGCTGCATGTTCTGTATAATATCAGCTGAAATTTCATCATCACGACCATTACTTCATTCTCTTGTTGGTCAATAAGATAACAGTCACTGATAAGTTGTGAAACTCTTCTTTTATATTAAATGAAATGTGTCTCAACAGTACAAAGATATATTTCTACAGTCAGACTCAGAATCAGACTTTAATGATCCCTGGTTTGTGTTGTTGTTAAACTGAGTCTACAGGTTTTTTTAGTGTGGTGATCAGGCCCTCACTGTATGAATGTGATGAGCTCAGTTTGTGTTTGTGCTGATCCAGTACCTGCTCTTCCTCTCTCCTCTTCATCAGTCTCCTCATTTTGTCCTGTGTCGCTTCCCTTCCCTTCGCTAACTAGCTGCTTGGCTAACATTAGCTGTTTAACAACAGCAGCTGTTGGTCACATGATGTCTGGAGGCAAATGACGCTGAATTACAGACAGTCTCTCTAGTTACCTGTATTTACCTGTATCAGCTTCAGTGGATAAAAGTACAAATATATGTGGCTCAGCAGTATTGCTGGTTTTCTTTGTAAAGCACATGCTACTGGTGTCCAACACATTTAGTTATAGACAGCAGTGCTTTAACCATTCAGTAATATGGGTTATTGCATTGGTTAAGATGGAGGCTTGGCTTTTTGTGTTGTTGTGTACATATGGTGCAGTGTCATCATCATATAATTAAGTCTTAATCTGGCATACAACTGGCAGATCATTCATTTAGGCTAAATTGAAGTGGGTCCAATATGTATCCTTGTGGGACACCAGTGGAGAATCTGAGAGCAGTGGACTGATGGTTACTGACTAACTGATTGGTAAGAAAAGTAAGATATTTTCCACCGAAGGCCATCTGGAGAAAATGCATGATTTACAGCGTCAATTATTTAGTCTTTAGTTCTCTGTAGAGTATTTGGCTCTAAATCCAAACAACACTGGATGAAGGTCGTGATGAGATGATCCAGTAATCTGCCTGGGTTTTGGTCGAGTTGTTGACTCTGTGTTTGTGAAATTCTCCAACAGAGCTGGAGGAGCCAGACCTCAGGATCGTACTTGTTGGGAAAACTGGAGCTGGGAAAAGTTCATCAGGAAACACCATCTTAAAGAAGAACATTTTTCCATCTAAAATGTCGTCTTCCTCAGTGACAGCAGTGTGCCAGAAGGAAACAGGACAGTCTAATGGTCTGACAGTGGCTGTTGTTGATACTCCAGGTCTGTTTGACACTGAGAAATCTCAAGATGAGGTGAAGAAAGAGATTGTTAAATCCATCTCATTAGCTGCTCCTGGTCCTCATGTGTTCCTGATCGTGCTGCAGCCGGGGAAATTCACAGAAGAAGAACGAGAAACAATAAAAATCATCCAGATGGTGTTTGGAGAAAAAGCAGCATCCTACACCATGGCCTTGTTCACACATGGAGACGAGGTGAACACAGACGGAGTCTGCATGGATGATTTCATTGGTCAAAATAAGTCTCTCTCTGACTTCATCGGTCAGTGCCACGGAGGATACCATGTGTTCAACAACAGAAAGAAGAATCCTGCTCAAGTCCGTGAGCTGCTGAAGAAGATCAATGAAATGGTTCAAAGAAATGGAGGAGAGTACTACACCAATGAAATGTTTGAACAGGCTGAGAAAGCCATATTAGAAGAGATGGAACGTCTTCAGAAGGAAAATCCAGAGATGGAGCCCCAAGAGGCCAGAAAAATGGCAGAGGAAGACAACGCGTTTACACGGGCTGTTCTCAAGGGGGTTTCTTTTGGGGTGACTTTTGGAGCCGGTGTTGGATCTATGGGGGGTCGAGTGGGCCGTGCAGTGGGGGCTGCAGTGGGAGCTGCAGTGGGAGCTGCAGTGGGAGCTATAACTGGAGCAGTGAAAACAAATGCATGTGCTACACAGTGATATCTCACTGTAAATCCAGAAACCTCTGTCTGTCTGTCCTTCAATCGACTCGACAACTGCTCAGTAAAGGGAGTACTGCTGAAGACTCAAGTAAGTGCAGTGTTGAGTGTGATATTTTTTAAGGCTATGTCCACACTAATATGTTTTAGTTTTAAAATCACCAGTGCCTTGATTACGGCCGGCGTCCACACTATTGCTGAGTTTTCAAGCCTCTAAAACGGAGACTTTTGGAAACGATGATGCTCATATTTGCTTCCTGATTGGGTCTCATCAGCCTCGGCCACCAGAGGTGAATGCAACAAGGATTATGAATTACAAACATTGATGACCTTGGTGTCTTTGTTAGCAGCTGTTGTCTAGTCAAATTCTAAAACGACATAAACGACCAGCTGTAGAGCAGACAATCTACTTCCTGTTTACACCAGCACGCTCATGCTCAGTGTAGGTGAACGGTCATGTGATCTGTGTTTTCAGGTGTTAGTGTGGTCAGTGTTTATTTTTGATATGGAGCTAAAACACTCGTCTGTACAGAGATTGTTTTAAATTGGAAACGTTTCAGTATGGGCGGAGCCTCAGTCTGGGGTTGTCAAGAAAATCTAAATACAGACTGACAGAGGTAATGTGACATCATATAAAGTTGCTTTGTGAGTTTGTAAATAGAGCCTGTGACCTCCATATGAACAGGCAAAAACTTAATCACTAGTTTAATGTTAATTCTCCATCAGCTGCAGCTCATCATATTACTATTCATAGAAGAATAATCATGGAAACAGTCTGTAACTTTAATATGATTTCATCTTGTTTTATTTTCTCTTCTTCACCACAAAATGTAATATATCCTGCACTTGATTTGACTGGATGATGCATGATGAATGAAAAGGTTTTAACATTTTTATCTGTGTTGTTAATGATACATGTTAATAAACTGAAATATGACAAATGATGATCTGTATCTGACTGTTATTGTGCAACACATTGGTTTAAATGAGCAAATTGTGGCGTGTTTTTAGTAGAAGACAAAAAATGAAATCAGCCTTTCAACCCAACCAGGTAATTATAGTAAGAAGTATTAATAATAGCTGAAAGTTCTGCTTCCTGTTCTACTGCTGGGAACTAAAGGAACCACCAGTAAACCAGCATTCTGGGAGAATTGGGTTCTAGTGAGATTGTAGGGAATCGTAAGCTCTTTAAAACAGGATGCTGATTTAAAGTCAGGCTGAAATTCATTTTACAGAATTACCTCTGCTATCTGTCCTGTTATGGGTTTTATGGTTCTGGGTTGCTGCAGGACAGCCTTCCTCCACTTGTTTAAAAAGGAAGCTGAAAAATGAGTCCATGCATTAGTTTCCTCCAGTTTGGACTGTGATTCATTATTATCAGGGTGTAACAACAACCTCCAGTTGACCCAAACCTCTGGAGCATGATTACTGACAGGAACCAGGAAAAGAGATCATATTTCTCCTCTGCACTGTCTCTCTGTTAACTTTGGATTCATTGTGATGAAGCTCAGATTTTAACCTGTGATATCTCATGTCTCTCGTCTTTTATTGTGAAGCTCTACAGACACTGAAACAGTCCATGTTAAAATCTAAA
Source organism: Lates japonicus (assembly GCA_033238685.1). NCBI lineage: Eukaryota > Metazoa > Chordata > Actinopteri > Centropomidae > Lates > Lates japonicus. The sequence continues at coordinate 23,539 of BRZM01000528.1, forward strand.
TGTTTCAGAGTTTCTCCTCAAAGTCTGATAACAAACACAAAGACATGCTCTCAGTGTCCTCAGTCTGTGTGTTGTCTGCTCGCTGATTTCATAACTTCCACATTGACAGTTTCTCTTCCTTTGTGGTTAAAAAACCTTTGTTGGTTTGACTTCCACTGAAATAAGCTGGAAGCTCTCAGCCGTCAGTCCTCTGCTGAATAAGGCCGAACTCACCGAAGTCTTCACGTTGCTCTGAGAATGAAAACCATTTCTGTTTTCTCCAAATGTTGGAGACAGGGGGCTGAGCTTCAGCTGATTGGAAACAGATGGGTGGTGGATACCAGGAACTCTCAGTTTACTGAGCTCTCTCTTAGATTCCTGCCGTTCACCACAGCCTGTCACTTAGTGCTTCATCCAAAGCCTCAGACATTTGGTCCAACTGTCTACTCCTTAATCTTCTTCCTCTAAATACACATCACGGCAGTAACCTCAAAACAAACACTGATGAAATCCAACATCAGAACAAGTTTGTCCCTCACCAGGTTACAGTAATAACCCCGTACAGCCTCCACCTGTAACTCTCAGCTTCAGTTTTACATCAGTTCATCTGCTCTGCTTAAACAAGCACATTTGATTTTGTTGCCTTCAAACCTTCTGAACAGACTCAACAGAGACTTTATGGTTGATTCACACCACAGGAGCTAAGAAAACCACAGACACACAACTTCTACTTCCTGAAAACAGTGATGGACTGCAAGAAAACAAAGATCCTCAAGGAACCAAACTCACCAGATGTTGAACTGGTCTCTGATCCTCAGACCTGGAGCTGGTCTCAGACCTGGAGCTGGTTTCAGACCTGGAGCTGGTCTCAGACCTGGAGCCGGTCTCTTTCTCTCATCTCCTTACTTGTTGGTCAGTAATGTAGCAGTCTGGTTTGATTCTCTTCTGGATACACACCTCAGGAACAGATTGTACACAACATGTCGCTCGTCATCATAACAAATCTGTTCAGTGTTTTTGTAAAATCATTTTAAGACGATGAGAGTGAATCAACACTGCAGCAGGTCCAGAGAAGACTCCATCACAAACCAGACACAGCAACAACAGACGCCGGCCTCAGTCATTACTGACGGAGGCCTCGGTGGCCCTGAAGTCAACGCACAATGACAAGTCAGAAATTACTACAACATTTCACAAAACACAACAACATTTAAGAAAACACAACATTTCAGAAAATAGAAAGGGTAGGGACGACAGCTCTTCTTTGTGATTGGACAGAATCCCTGTCAATTCAGAGTTTATCCAGTGATGTGTTCACGGTCAGTGGGTGATAGAGTGGAGCATAAGGATCGACAGAATGATCATAGAGACAGAAAACTAGTGTATAGGTTATACAGTGAGGGTGCGTTTTACTACGTACCTGCGCATTGATTAATCCATGCGCACGAGATCAGTTTATAGTCTATACAGAGCCATTACAACAGACTGGCTTTCTCACACTTTATCTGTGTCTATAGCTCACCAGCTGGAGAGAGAGAGAGAGAAGGAGAGAGAGAGAGAGAGTGGTCTTCATATTGTGGTCTGTTAACTCATTGACATAATATAAATTTAATCTAAATACAACAGTCGGTTATATGAAGCCCGACAGGTTGTTGCGGCCGTGACACACAGTTGTGTGTTTCCCGTGTTGTAGCTTTGTAACGTGCGATGCGGATGTGACACTGTAGGTTTTAATGTCCGCTGAAACTGTCACACTATCCTTCATCTACAGAAGTGAAGCATCGGCTTCCACTGCTTCCTGACGCCGAGCGCGTGAGCGCTGAAGCCCCCCCTGAGCCCCCCCCCATTTCCTCTCTCTGATCAGTCCGGGAATCTTTATGTTCAACTCTATCACCCACAGACCGTGAACACATCACTGTATAAACTGAACTGACAGGGATTCTGTCCAATCACACAGAGTCCAGTGACGTGTTCACGGTCTGTGGGTGATAGAGTTGAACATAAAGATTCCCGGACTGATCAGAGAGTTGTTGATCGGGGGAAGTCGTCGGTTCTTCATGTGAGGTAAAGGTCATGTGGTTTCTGATCTGAACTGTCTCAGCTCCTCTGACATGACGTGTTTAAAGGGAGGAGGCAGATTTCAACATGAAGCTGATCTAAACCCTGAACCCACAGGACAGAAGCTGAGTCCTGACAGACAGACAGACAGACATGTCCGTCAGATGCAGACGGATCAGTGAGTACTTCTACATCTTTCATACTGGACTGATGGTGGCCGATTTATTTATTATTTCTGTTTCCTGCCATATTCATGTCCTACAGACACTGCAGTGGGAGTGTGTTATCTCTAATGTGTAACTTCCTCAGTCAAAGTTCCGCTTGGTGAGTTTCCTTTGTAGTGAAACAAACAGGAATCCAGCTCGTAGCCGAGCCTGTCAGGACTGCTGTCGAGGAAGCCATCGGTTCTCTGCTGGATGAGGACTAAGTAACACAAAGTTTTCATGTTGCTCCTCGAGGCTGAAAACCACTTCTGGTTTCTGTGAACAGGGTGGAACAGAAAGAAAAGAGAGAGGGAACATTCTCCAGGTCAACCAGTTTAAGTCTGGTCTAGACGAACACTGATTAAATCCAACATCAGAACAAGTTTGTCCCTCACCAGGTTACAGTAATAACCCCGTACAGCCTCCACCTGTAACTCTCAGCTTCAGTTTTACATCAGATCTGTCTTTGGTTCAGGAAACAGGAACAGGAAACTGTAACTGACAACAAAATAAAAGCACAGCTGACAGGGACAGAGTGAAAGTCAGACTCAGGTTGACTGAAGGTTGAAGCATACACATGCTCATCATGCTCTGAATGGCAAAACAACTGTAGAAAAGAACACAACCACTTAACAACTCTACAGTAATTTACAGAATACACTGCTGCTGTCATGTTTAAACTCCTCGTTCATTAAAATCATTTCAGAGACAGTCAGTCAGAGATCATCCTCCACGTTTAGTCTTGTATTCATCTGAGTTAGTTCGTAAGTTGAAATCCAGATCTCAGCCACTGTCTTGGAATCAAACACCGTCTTTAAAGTTCAACCAGTTCGTCCTCCAGGTCGGATGTCAGGTGATTTGCTCTCATTACAGTGAACAGTGATCGTATCCGACACCTGGAGGAAAGCTGCTGATGGACGTCTTTCTCTGGTGGCTTCCAGAGGTCGATGGCCTGTGGTGGTGCTCCTCCACTCTGCTGGACTCTCTGCTTTGGTTTCTGTCGGTGTTGAGAGTTTGTTCTTTATCAACATCAGTAATGAGTTTGTGTTTTCTCCAACAGAGCTGGAGGATCCAGACCTCAGGATCGTTCTTGTTGGGAAAACTGGATCTGGGAAAAGTTCATCAGGAAACACCATCTTAAAGAAAAAGGCTTTTCTATCTGAAATGTCGTCTTCCTCAGTGACAGCAGAGTGTCAGAAGGAAACAGGAGAGTTTGAGGGTCAAACTCTGGCTGTTGTTGATACTCCAGGTCTGTTTGACACCGACAAACCTGAAGAGGAGGTGAAGAAAGAGATCGTTAAATCCATCTCATTAGCTGCTCCTGGTCCTCATGTGTTCCTGATCGTGATCCAGGCCGGAAGATTCACAAGAGAAGAACGAGACACAGTGAAACTCATTCAGAAGGTGTTTGGAGAAGAAGCAGCAGGTTACACCATGGTGCTGTTCACACATGGAGACGACCTGGAGAAGAAAAAAGTCTCCATAGAAACATTAATTAGTAAAAATAAAGATCTCTGTGGCTTCATCAGTCAGTGTGGTGGAGGACACCATGTGTTCAACAATGAGGACGATGATCCTTCTCAAGTCTGTGAGCTGCTGGAGAAGATCAAGTCAATGGTTCAGAGAAATGGAGGAAGCTGCTACACCAATGAAATGTTCCAACAGGCTGAGAGAGCCATAAGAGAAGAGATGGAACGACTTCAGAGAGAAAATCCAGACCTGAAACCTGCAGAGGCCAGAAGAGGGGCAGAGCTAGTGAACTTATTCATATTGGAAATGATAGAGGCTGCTTCTGCCTTTGGAGCTTTTGGAGCAGTTGTTGGACTTGCAGGAGGTCCGGTGGGAGGTGGTGTGGGAGGCGCAGTAGGAGTTGCGGTGGGAGCTGTAGTGGGAGCGATGATCGCAGTAAAGAAAACGGAAGCATGTGATATACAGTGATGTTAATGATCCATCAGCAGCAGCTCATCACAGATGAATCAGTCACACTCTGTTTGTTAGCTTGACCTGCTTAGCAAGCTAGCTGCTATGCTAACAGGGAAAAATTTATATATATATATCCCTTTAGGTAATCTACTGATTTTAAGACTGTAACTGTGTTCTGATCAGCAACTGTTTAAATTCTGACTGTAACTAAATACAGTGTCATGTATTCAGTTACTCTCCAGCTCTGTTCATCATGGGACTGATGGGAACTTTCACCTCTTTAGTCCAGAACAAACCACAGGAAGTTAAAACAGAGTAGACAAAAACATCTGCAGATCAACACTGAAAAACATCATAATGCAAAAAATATCCAAATAAAATTAAAAAGTAAGATTGTAAAACTGGAATTCTTTGATGCCAGTGTTTTATTTTCAGTTCAGGTTTTGTTTTTGATGCCAAATTTTATTTGTTTATTTTATTTTGTTGTAGCTCCATAGAAAAAGAGACAGTTGATGGAAAGGCTCGGAGCGGAGAGCGTTAACACAGAGCTGACATTTCTGTTTGTTTTTTTTTTCATTAAACAATATTAAAGCTGATGTGTTCATTTACTGAGTGAACAAACTGGCAGTGTGTTTAAAATCAGATCCAACACGAGCAGCAGCCTCTAACAGTGCGATGTAATGCTGTCCACACTCTGAAGTTATTTCCTTTAATCTTATTGTATCAGAAACACAATGGTGTTTTTTTCAGTGTGTTGAAGGTTGAAGAGGAAAAACCCTGAAACTCTGCCACTGGAGATATGACGCAGGTTTTCAGCTCAAATGAGACTAACGTGCGTCTTCCTGTGTGTGTGTGGTTCATTGTGTATTTCACAGCATGTGTGTCTATGTGTTGTGTGTGTGTAGATTCATGATCTAAAGGTTGAGTTGTGTGTCGAGTTTTAGGGGGTTTCCAGGGAGGAGGACAGGAGGTGGGGGTGTTGGTCTTTCCTTTTTCCTACTGAAGTTTTAAAACTGAGATTAGTGAGAATAAAAAACAAAGACAGATGCTGAACGTTCAGACTTCACCTGAGAACAGGTGGATCAAACAGCCTCAGGTCAGACAGGTGAAGGTTTGAACAACAGGTCCTCCAACCTGAGCGACCTGCTCGGTGTTAGCGGAGCTTCAGTCTCATGGAAACAATCATCAGCACAATCTCTGTTTGGTCAGGTTCAGGAGAAGATCCTGGTTTTGGCTGAAATTTCTTGTGGAAGAAAAAACAAAAACCATCAGGTTCAAACAGGAAGTGACCCCAGCTCTCTCTGTGTGTTTGTTTGACCCGGCCTCCTCCTGACACTGACTTTATACGTCTCATAATCACCACGGCCACTAGGTGTCGCTGAACATAAAGACATAACTGTGGGTCGTAATAACACAGACGGTCTGATGTTTCTGATTTAGTTTCATGTTGTTGATCAAACACCACAACCTTCGACCTGCAGCGGTCATCTGATTAACTGATTATCACATCCTGCAGTGACGATGTGTTTCTGTTCAGCCTGAAGTCAGCTTCAGCTTGGTTCCTCCACAGAAATAAACTGAGACCAACTAAAGTTTCTGATCCTTCCAGGTTTAGTTGATCAGATCATCTTCACAGATGAACACCACTGTTCTGATGTTTGAAGCCTGAATCCAATCCAAGGGAACAGGAAGTGCTAACATGCTAACATGCTAACTTACTTACTGGTTACAGGATCAGTCCTGCAGCGTCTGTTGAGAAGCAACATTAGATTCTCAGACTGATTCAAAACTCACTGATTAACATGTTTTTAATCCAGTGACCAACTTTCCATTAAACTGAGGTTTAGTGTGAATGAGCCTGTACACAGTCAGTGTATCAGTATGAATCAGACTGATCAGATGATCGATCAGATGATTGATCACTGTCTGATCACTGACGCTCTGCTGGAGCTCTGGCAACAAAAACTTCCTCTTCTTCTGTGGTGCTTTCTGACTCTGCCAAGTCCTCCACACACACACACACACACACACACACACACACACACACACACACACACTGAGTGATGTGCAGCCAGACTCACAGACTGTTTCCTCTTGTTTCTCGTCTCTTCATCTTAAAATGAGCAGATGGTTAAAAACACATTTCATCACCATCCATCCAAGATGGAGACCGGCGGACGTGAGCGTCCACAGAGCTGCTGACGAGGTTAAAAAGCCACAGGAGGAAAGACAGAGGAACGTTTCTCAGACACTGTTCACACCTGATCAGGACTAACTCATGTTAACACAGGGTGATCAGATCAGTTTGTCTGACCTCTGACCTCTGACCTCTGAACACCAGTCTCTTTATTAAAAACACCAGGTGGAAACACCAGGTCAGATCAGATCATCTGGATTCGTCCACATCAGCGTTCGGTAACGTTACTTTGAAAAGTAACTTAAATCACTCTGACGTGTTAATTTGTGGCGTGTAGCCTGAACACTGGTCCACACTCACTGACACTGAACACTAAACTTAAAACACTTAAAACCACAATTTAAAAACTGAAAAATCTAAAATGTAAAAACCAGAAACCTCCTGAGACCTGAGCATTGACTCTGTCTGCAGGTTTAATTTCTCCTGCTGTTTGGGATCAGTTGATTAGTGTAAAAACTAAACCATGTCTTTGAACGGGAAGTAGGTTGTTTTTTTAAATGAAGTTGAAAGTTGAAGAATCCGGTCTGAATGGTGACATCCTGTCATCAAATCAAACAACAAATGTTACTGAGCAGGAAAAAAACAAGTCTCAACCAGAAACTCAGGTTTTGTTCCTCTGAGACTTTGACCTTGATCTCAGCTGAAGGATGTGTTGACAGAGACTGACGCCATTTTGTTTTTACACTGTTGACACATTGTGTTCTGTTAACACAAAAAGAGTCAACGAGGAAACAGGTCTGAGAAGCTGGAATATCTTCTGTTTGATTGCAGGTGTAATTGATTGTGTCATTTATTTTTGTTCAGCTTTGTGTTCGTGCTGAAAATGTTTTGTCGTTCTTGGTCTTCCATACACGAGTATAAACCTGAGATGAAACCTGAAACTGACTGAAACTAAACCAGCTTCTCTGAGCAGCTAAAGAAGTAGTCAGTTCATCAGTAATCTGATTACATCCTGCCTGTAACTGGTGTGAGTCTGCAGCCGGTTGGTCTGCTGCTGAAAATGTTTGAATGGCGATGAAAAGAAAAAGAAAGAGTTCTTCTGTTAAATATTTCCTGGCGTCTCTTCTGTTCCTGACATTAAACGGCCTTTTGTAGCTCGTTATCGTGAGGTGTTAACGAGGGCCGTGTGCTGATAGGACGGCTATGATCTGCTGCCAGAGCGTTTAAGGCTCGTTTACAAACCCAAGAGAAACCTCCAGAGACCACGAGAGACCGGGGACAGAGAGAAACCTTCAACAGAGAAAACACTGAGTGGAGTTTGGATTGAATGTGAAAATACAGATGAATAATGTGATGAAATACACAAGTGAACTGAACAGGATTAATGACACAAACACAGGAGGATCTGGATCTGGACCGGGACCAGGGTTAGGCTAAGGACATATGATCAGTATCAGGATCAATATCTGGATCAGGATGAGGATCAAGATTTGTGTCAGGATCGAGATCAGGAACAGAATAAGGATCAGATTCAGGACCAGGACCAAGATCAGATTCAGGACCAGGATCAGAACCAGGACCTGGACCAGGTTCAGAATTTTGTCTATGGCTCAGAATCTGTTCAGGATTTATTTATTCTCACCTGTGTCGATGATGTCATGTGATTCTGTCCCTGTTGCCGTGGAGACCGATGGCCTGTACCTGCAGGTACATGGATCATGTGGATGTGATGTATTCAGGTGTTTTCTCTGACATTTAATCTGCTCTGCTCTGTAAAGGTTAATTTGATGCTTTTAATTTGAAACTCATCTGATGTATGAGGTGGAGTTTCCTCCTCCCTACACTGAGATTAAAATTACGTGAATATATTATCTTTACTGGGAAACAGCTGACACCAGAGAACAGAGATGAACCAGTCCAGTCAGCAGCTGATACAAAACCAGGAAACAAATAATCAAACCGTTTGAACGGAACAAACCGTCTGTAAACCAATCACAGAATTCATCTTAAATTATTGATATATGAATAAAAAGGTGAATTTTAATCACATATAATTTCATCAATAGAAGTGAAACTCTGTAATAAAGTAGAAACAGTTTTTACTGACATGTTCTACTGTCTCTAAAATTCAGGCGCTTGCAGGTGAAGTTTTGAATGGGAGTCTGTTCACGTCAGGTCTGAGGAGTTTGTGCTTTAATGAGATGACTGTAAAACAGCTGGAGAGACAGGTGTGCAGGTGTGAGGGTGTAAAGGTCAAACAGGAAGTGATTTAACGTCCACGCTGCGACTCTGAGTCTGTTTCTTTAAGATTCAAGTTTCATTTTGTTTTTCTTGTTTCTCTCAGTGAAACTGTTTAATGGAAAAACTCACCTGATTCCAGGAGAGGACAGGTAAGACAGACAAGAGAGGACAGACAGGTGAAGACAGACAGGTGAGGACAGGCAGGAGAGGACAGACAGGTGAGGACAGGCAGGAGAGGACAGACAGGAGAGGACAGGTAAGACAGACAGGAGAGGACAGACGGGTGAGGACAGACAGGTGAGGACAGGCAGGAGAGGACAGACAGGTGAGGACAGGTGAGGACAGACAGGTGAGGACAGACTCAGAGTGTCTGAGTCAAAACAGGAAGTAGTTTGGTTTAAATATTCAGTAGATTTAAAGCGTAGAAGAAGAAGAACAGGAAACACTGTTAGAACTCACCTGTCAATCACTCACCTGTCCCCGCCCTCTCAGCCAATGGGAGGCCTGTCCGTGTTTGTTCCCTCTCTGTGATTGGCTGAGAGAGAGAGAGAGAGAGAGAGAGAGAGGCAGGGAAGCGGGGAGAGAGAGAGAGAGGTAGAGAGAGGTAGAGACAGAGCGGGGTGATGAGAGAGAGAGAGCGGAGGATGCTCAGTCAGAGTGGCGGGAACAGAGAGAGACGGACGGACACATGAGAACCGAAGAAGAGAAAAGAAAGATAAACTCACTCCTCATCATGGCGGGGACCTCCAGCCCGCCCACCGACCCTTCCACTCGATCCGCCTTCAGCTGCCTGAACCCGGCCGGCTCCCCTGGGTGGCCCCTGCCACCGCCTCTCGGTGCTTTCAGAGTCCCGGTCAGTGTGAACGGGACGAGCGGCGGCGGTGCCCCTCCACCTCCTCCTCACACCGAGTGTAAGATGGTGGAGGTGCACGGGGTGAAGGTGGCGTCGTTCACGGTGAACGGCGTGGAGCTGATCTGCCTGCCGCAGGTGTTCGAGCTGTTCCTGAAGCACCTGGTGGGGGGGGCTGCACACCGTCTACACCAAGCTGAAGAGGCTCGACATCAGCCCGGTGGTCTGCACCGTGGAGCAGGTCCGTGTGCTGCGGGGACTCGGCGCCATCCAGCCCGGAGTGAACCGCTGCAAGCTCATCACCAGAGCCGACTTCGAGACCCTGTACCGGGACTGCACCAACGCCAGGTGAGTTCAACAGAACTTCATTAAAACACCAGGAAACAGATTTAACAGCTGAACACACTCTGAGGATTTATGAAAAACACATTCATTACATTCACATTAATAATGTTTAAATGATCTGGATCAGTTTGTTCAGGTGTAAACTCACCGTGGATCAGCTGAACACATAATCAATCAGGTGATCAATAATGAGACTGTTCAAATACAACGACAATTAAACAGAAAGCGAAATAAATTAAAGAAGTGAAACATTCAAACTATGAACTGAAAATAAAACGTGAAAGAGTTAAAGTGAAATTAAAACATTAAGGTTTAATAATAATATGAATAACAATATACTAATATAATATAATAATATATAATATAATAATATAAAATAACATAATATAATATAATATGTGAATATAACAATATATAATATAATATAATAGTATATAATATAATAATATAAAATAACATAATATAATATAATATGTGAATATAACAATATATAATAACATAATAATCTCTAAATGTGTGTGTGATTTTCAATATGAACAGTGTTTGATTAAATGAGATTTTCATCATTAATGAATCAGTTATTATTTATGATCAATAATCCATCGATCGTTTGATCTGAAAAATCTGAGATAAAACATTTAAAATCATATTTTACTTGAAGCTGATGTTTAATTAAAACTGATTAATTCATAATAATCAATAATAATGTGTTGATCCAGCTCCTGATCAATAAACTGATCGTTTAATAAAGCTGATTGATTCATGTAATGATCAGTTGATTGATCTGAGTTCAAATAAATCTGTGACTGATGTGAATCTTCAGGAAAAATCGAGCACAGTAGAAAAAGAGCTTTGAGCTTTCTTGTGTTTCTATTGTCTGCAGTTTATTTAAATCTGATCTCTGATTCGACTGAGAGAAGAATCATCGTCGAGTTATTCAGACGACAGGAGGAGAATATTTCTATCATTTCATTTCTATCTTTTCATTTCTATCATTTCATTCCTCCAGAAGATGAAGGATAAAAACATGAACAGATAAAAGATGAGATCAGTCGTTTCCTTCAGGTCGATCTGTCCGAGTCAGAACTCACTTTTAACCTGACGACGTTAAATCTGTTAAATCTGTTGAATCTGTTAAATCTGTTGAATCTGCAGCTGAATGTTACGATTATTATACAACACAGAGAAACTGGACCTCGACTCACAGGTTACCACAGTAACTACTGCTGAGTTATTAACACAGGACCAGGACCAGGACCAGAGTCCAGAGTCCAGAGACCAGGTGTTACTGTAGGATCAGAACATTAAACTGACTTTATTAAAAACAGATTCACAGTTTAAATCAAACTGATGTTTAACATCGAGTGTACGGAGGCACAAAGACGACAAAATGTTGTTGATCCTCAGTTTACTCTCACAAAAATATTTAAATTAAACAGTTATTAAATCATGTTCATCAATTATTTAAAAAAATCAGTTTTATATTTTAATAAAATTATTTTTCTTTTTTTAAACCATGTTTATAAATGAGTCTGCAGCAGAACAGAACACAGTAGAACACAGTAGAACACAGTAGAACGTGTTTCAGAGACCTGAGGCCGGAAACATGAAAAATTATTAAAAATTAAACTCTGACTGTGATTGGTCGAAATTAAGAGCACAGTGTGTGTGTGTGTGTGTTCACCATATGGACAAACATGTTGCCAGTAGCAACGCCTGAGGCCACACACACACACACACACACACACACAGACACAGACACACAGAGTCAGTCTCCTGTTGGTTTCAGACTCACCTGCAGCAGGAAGCTCCCCCCCCTGTCACACACCTGTCACCTGTCAGTCTGAGTGTGTTTAGACCATCCAGGCCACCGTAGCTTCACTTTCCTTCACACCTGTTCATCAGGAGACTCACCTGACAGATAACACACACACTGATCAATCAGGATATTAATGGGGGCAGAGCTTCTGATTGGCTGGAGGAGAGTCACATGATGCTCTGCTTTACTGTAACTGTTAATACACACACACACACACACTCTGTCAGTTGAAATTACTGTTTGTGTTGCCTCCAGGTGTGTGTGTGTGTGTGTGTGTGTGTGTGTGAGAGTGTGTGTGTGTGTGTGTGTGTGTGTGTGTGTTTAATCACATTAGATTACAGCTGAATGTGGATCAAAATGTTTTTTTCTCTTATGATCAAATTATGTAAATGAGCCTCGACTAATTATGGATTTAACAAAGAGGCTGAGAGAGTGTGTGTGTGTGTGTGTGTGTGTGTGTGTGTGTGTGTGTGTGTGACAGGTGTTAAATCAGGACTGACAGTGAAATCACAATTTACCGTGTATTGGGCTGTTGTGTAATCAGCTAATCTCCTGATTCTGTCGACTGATGCAGAGGTGTGTGTGTGTGTGTGTGTGTGTGTGTGTGTGTGTGTGTGTGTGTGTGTGTGTGTGTGTGTGTGACAGTGTGTGTGTGTGTGTGTGTGTGTGTGTGTGTGTGTGTGTGTGTGTGACATTCATGTGTTCAAGTCAAGTCAAATTTTATTTATATAGCGCCAATTCACAACAGAAGTTATCTCGAGGCACTGTACATATAGAGCAGGTCTAGACCGTACTCTTTATCTTATAAAATTTACAGAGAGAAACCCAACAGATCCACCATGAGCAAGCACTAGGCAACTGTGGCCAGGAAGGCACCATGCCCCCCCCCCCACCCCCCCCCCCCCCCCCCCCACACACACACACACACACACACACACACCACACACACACACACACACACACACACACACACACACACACACACTTGCA
>BRZM01000528.1:36404-59409 GCA_033238685.1 Lates japonicus
TATTCCTTTAGCTGTAATAATAATTGTACTATTATTTTATTATTACTACTACTATTTACATTTTGACTTAGTCTGTGTATTTGCAGGTTGTCTTTCTCCTACATTCCCCACCTCTCTTTCTGTCTAAACCCAACGGTCGAGAGCGGATGGCCGCCACAAGTCCGGTTCTGCACCAAGGGGTTTCTGCCTCTTAAAAGGAAGTTTTCCTTGCCACGATGCATACCTAGTGCTTGCTCATGGTGGGATCCTGTTGGGTTTCTCTCGCCGATTTTTTATCAGATAAAGAGTACGGTCTAGACCTGCTTTATATGTACAGTGCCTCGAGATAACTTCTGTTGTGAATTGGCGCTATATAAATAAAATTTGACTTGACTTGATCTAACATGAACAGGGAGCCAATGAAGGGAGGCTAAAATAGGAGTAATCTGGTCAAACCTTCTTGATTTGGTTAGCATTCTAGCTGCAGCATTCTGAACCATTTGCAGACTTTTAGTGCTAGCATGAGGTAGTCCCGAAAGCAAAATATTACAATAATCCAGTCTGGAGGAAACAAAGGTGTGAACTAGGATTTCAGTGTCTGCTATGGAAAGAAAAGACCAAATCCTAGCTATATTGCGTAGGTGACAAAAGGCGGTCTTTGTAATGTCTTTAATGTGCCCGATCGAGAGAAGAAGCAGGACCAAGTGTGACACCCAGATTTTTGGCTGTTGTACTTTGAGGAAATCACACACAATTGTTAAGAAATTATAGTTACTTGATCAAACAAGTGTCTACTCATGCTTGGACCCAATAACCAACATTTCAGTTTGTCAGAGTTAGAAGCTTAGGAAGTTTGAGACGTATTTGAAGACAAGCAGATCTCTAGTTCCCTAATTTGAGCGGCATTGTCAGCCTTTATAGGCGCATACAGCTGGAGTATCCTCAACATAACAGTGAAAATTAATTCCCATGACTCCTGAATAATTTGGCCAAGAGGAAATATGAGAGAAAAGCAGGGGGGCCAGAGCAAGAACCTGGGGTACTCCATGTTTCACATCAGAAAAGGCTGATATGGTATTATTACAAGAGACACATAGTTCTGTCAGATAAGTAAGAAATTTAACCAGCTACGAGGCCAGGCCAGAGATTCCAAATCTGTTTTCCAGTTGGTCCATGAGTATACAGTGGTCTATGGTATCAAAGGCTGCACTAAGATCAAGTAAGAGGAGCAGAGAGGTGGAATCTGAATCCAAAGAGAGTAGAAGATCATTTACTACTTTAGCAAGTGCTGTTTCAGTAGAGTGAAAGGCCCTAAAAGCAGACTGATACGATTCAAATAGATTATTATCAGCTAAGTGAGCTGAGAGCTGCTGAGACTCAACTTTTTCTAGTATTTTAGAGAAGAATGGAAGATTTGAAACAGGCCGATAGTTACCTAAAGACCCAGGATCAAGGTGTGGTTTCTTAAGTAAAGGTTTAACCACAGCTGTTGTGAAGTTAGAAGGAACAGTGCTAGTCGTCAACGATAGATTCACAATATTCAGCACTGCAGGACCCAAGACTGGCCAGAGATCTTTGGAGAGTTTACCTGGTAAAGGGTCAAGAAGGCAAGTGGTGGGTTTAGAGGCTAGTACCAGCTTAGATAATGAATCAAGACATACAGTGTCAAAATTCATCAGAGCAGAAACTCTCTGAGACTCAGTGTGATGCTCAGCTGGTTCTGCAGCAGGTGCTGAAGAAAATGAACTGATTTTTAATCTCATCAATTTTACTGCAGAAAAAATTCTGAAACTCACGAGCAGTAAAGGGCAAGCAGCTAGGAGCCTGCTGCTTTTCAGTGAATTTAGCTACAGTGTCAAAAAGAAATCTAGGATTATGTTTATTGCTATTGATTAAGTTTGAAAAATATGCTGTGGCAGTAGACAGTGCACGCTGATATTCCAGAACACCCTGGTGCCACTGGAGATACAGAGCTTCTGATTTTGTTAAACGCCATTTGCGCTCTAATTTCCGGCAGGCCTGCTTCAGAGCACATGTGTCATCTGTGAACCAGGGCGTAGACCTCTTTGACTGTCTGACTTTAGTGGTGAGAGGTGCAACTGAATTGAGGAGACTAGACAGGGTTGTATTTAAATCCCTGGTACAGTTTTCAACAGAACCTATTGCTGCAGTAAAAGGGGCCAGGACCTCTGGTAGTTGCTCACTAAGAACAGTTAAAGTTGTGGGACCTATGTGTCTGGTGGAAGATACATCTGAAACAATTTTAGGGGGACAGGCTAAAGTTGCATCACATTTGATAAGAAAATGGTCGGAGATAACAGATGTGACAGGAGAGATAGTCAGATTAGACACCTCTATCCCACAGGAAAGAATCAGGTCTAGAGTGTTACCACCACAGTGAGTAGGTTCATGTACAGACTGTGTGAACCCAAAAGTATCAATAAGTGCCAGAAAGGCTTTATTTAGAGGGTCAGAGGCCTTATTTAGGCGAATGTTAAAGTCACCCATAATTAGAATGTCATCACTATATGTGACAAGACATGATAAAAAATTTCCAAATTCATTTAAAAACTGAGAGTACGGGCCAGGTGGTCTGTAAAGTACCACAAGGTGGAGTGGTCGCAATCTATTTTCCTGGTGATGGAGATCTGAAGCTACCGGAGAAGGTTTCAATACTACAGCTTCAAAGGAGTTAGAAGTGACATTAAGAGCTGAGGTTAGACCAAAGAAAGACTTATAAATTAAGGCGACACCCCCACCTTTTTTCGTAGCCCGAGCAACATGTGCGTTGGCATACTCAGGTGGGGAAGCTTCATTAATGGCAGGAACATATCTGGTTTAAGCCATGTTTCAAATAGACCAATCATATCCAGATTATGTTCAAGAATCAAGTCATTTATCAATAATGCCTTAGTAGAAAGTGATCTAATATTTATAAAGCCAAATTTGTGGATCCTATTGAGCCTGGAGCTGCCAGTAGCAGGCTGGTGTGGCAAGGTACTTATAGATGAAGTATTAATAGGAATGAGGCATCTAGTGTTTCTGTTAGGAAATTTTTGTGGCCTTTTGTTCAGTACTTTATGGGACACAGCTCTGTCACCAGTGGCAGGAGTGGTGATTTGTACATGGTGGTTTAGAAACTTAGGAAACTTGTGAATAGTACGGTGGGGAATGGAGACAGTCTCAATGTAGTAGATCTGGCTATCAGTCTGAGCATCTAAAGTCTGCAAATTTTCCTGGTTAGATTTATCATCTAAGCTAGTGGACTCCAAAATCGCACCACCTAAAGACCTAGCAGGTTCTCTAATCACCTGCGACCTGCCGAGCACTAGTGCCCTACTGTCAAACCCGATGTAAACACCTGTCTATATTCCTAGATAAAACAGCAGCGCCTGCTCCAGTAGGATGCAGACCATCTGCCTTCAGCAGGTCAGGACGGCCCCAGAAAGAAGGCCAGTTATCCACAAAACTATATCCCTGCTCACTACAGTGACGAGCCAGCCAGCGGTTCAGAGACGTTAATCTGCTGTACACCTCATCATTACCCCTCATGGGTAAAGGACCAGAGACGACTAATCGATGCCGACACATCTTTCTGGCAAACTCAAATGTCCTAGCTAAACTAGCTTTGGTGACCTCAGACTGCTTCATTCTAATGTTATTGGTGCCGACATGAATAACAATGTTGCTATAGCTAGGTGTGGAATGTGCCTGAGCCCCCTGTTTCTCCCTGCGTGATGCCAGCACCCTAAGATTATCCTCTATGTCGGAAGCTCTGGCCCCAGGTAGGCAGTAAACATTGGCTGGCGAAGCTAATCTGACATTGCGAGTGATGGAGTACCCTATGACTAGAGTGCGTTGTTTAGCCCCGTCAGCGGGAGCGGGGGAGACACGTGGGTGAACAGGACTACCAATGGGGCTAGCAAGAGTCGAAAACCGGTTCGCAGTCGGGAGAGGCGACTGCAGACCAGGCCACACAACCGGTTGCTTGCTCTTACGTGCCCCTCCACGCCGACTGACAGGGACGAACTCTGCACACACTGCCGACGAGGCTAAGCTAGCCCTAACAGGCTCACTGTCGAGTCGGCAGGAAATGACACAAAAGGATGGGAAAAAACGCAGACCTTCCAAGAGTTGAAAAGCAGGAAGATGGATGAGGAGGGCTCTCTGTTTCTGCTTAACAGCTGGGTAACATTTTGTTCCACAGAACCAATAAGTTAGAATTGTTTTTCATTCATTTGTTAGTGTTTGTGATAAATAATCCCAACTGGTTAGTTAGCAAGCAGGTACCAGTGCCACATTTGTCTGTTTGATAATGTTAAACTACTTGTCCATGGACATTCAGCTTACTTCCTGATATGTTGTTGTATGTTGAGTATCTGTCTGCAGCGGGTGTGCTGGCTCTAAGAGAGTCATGTCCTCTCTGCATGTTAGTTCTGCAGCACCAACTGTAGCAGCAATTTGGTGTCTCTTTTTTTGCTCAATATCATGGTATTTGTCTGTACAATTTACAATTAACTTGCAAGTTCTTACTAGGTTGTGTTTTGGATGCTGTGTGCATGTCATTTGTTTGATGACGTTTTATATTATAAACTTTGTTTTGCTTAAGCTGTGAGAAAGAGTAATTAGCTTCTGTGCCGTATAACATACTAAAACAAAAACAAACAAAAAAGCAGGAACAGTAACAGCTACCACTGTAGAATGTTCCAGCACAGAGAAAGGGTGGGAAGTACACAGAAGCCCATGTATACTGTATATAGTGGACACCATGTCTGACATTGGTCACAGGCTATTAAAAAGTTCATAGTTGGGGATATGTAATGGACATTAGGTCGAAGTGAGGACAATGAAAATTGGAACACACACAAACCGGACAGGAAAAAGAGACAATAGGAATCTTCTCTAACTCCAGTTCAGCTATTACCATGTCAAAGAGCTGTATGATCAGCTCAAAGGTCAAATGGCCAGTTCCAGAAGATCTACTCAAATGGACACAAGGCTAATGTAGGAGTAAACAACCAAATCTCCATTTTATAACAGCAAGACTACATGTCAAATCATGAATCAAGAATGGTCCAACCATTCTGTAACACAAATAAGTCTACTGAGAAAATGTTTCAGGTGATTTGGTACAACATCTCTACATCAAATGAAAGTTGAGATATAAGGTTTAATTCAATATCTGTCGTGGAACCATACTGCCATATATTGATAATGTCTAATTTACCATTGCCCACACACTGAATTATTATGTTTCATAGTTTAGTATCATTATTATATTTTATTTGTTAATCAAACAACTGTTCTGTAGTACCCTTCATTTATAAATAGTGTTAGAAATTATTTAATCTTTTGTCTGATCAATTAACCAACGCGATTTGTGTGTGGTAACTCAAAATTAAAGAGTTCTGAGTTTTATAAGAAAAGTCTGTTCTTTTTAAATCCACATGCTCTTCAAGTAATTTTTATTTTGACTGAATGCAAAGTGATTTCCAGCAGAAGAATTTAAGTTCCTGACTATACTTGTATAATTTCTTTTGAATATTACCTAGTTTTCACCTTGAAGATTTTTGAAGCTTTTTGGGTTGCTCAGCCAACGTTGAGTATTTCTAAAGTTATCCAGCTAAAGTTCAGTGCAGTTATCAGTGCATTTATTCCATCATCAACCCTTGTAAAATTCACATAGACTGCACATTTGGTCATCTGCACATCTGCCCAAGAACACCTAATGAAGAACTCAACCAAGTATGTGGTGGAAAATCAGTGCTCAATGGTCACCTTGCAACATATATTCACACATACACATTCTTACGTTCATTATATTTATCTTCATATTTATCCTCATATAGTCTTAAGTTGTTGCACAACTGGGTCTACTCACATCAGTTTTAGTTTGTTGACAGCTCAACACAGCACAAAGGGTTTGTCTTGTGGAACTCATCAGTTTTGATTGACAGGACATTGCAACCTAGTGTGTTGATACAAAGTGCCAGGAATATTCTCAAACATGAGCCAACAACCAACTTTGGAAAACACCTAACTGTGCCAGGAACACTGAGCAAGTATGCTGTTGTTCACAGATATCTAAGCCATATTTGGTAATGATTTGACCATTAGACCAGGCCACTGAGTATGGTCAGGTTCATTAGAAATACATGATGTCATTAGTGAATCAAATTGCAATAGGATGATACTACAGAGGGATCAAATGGCTATGGGAGGATTACTCTAAGATAGTTCCACCCTGTTGGTATAATAATTTAAGTTTCAGGGCATTGTCCCTCAGTCTAATGTTTCTGCAGAAAATTCGGACTCCTTGATCTTTTGAATAAATAAATGATCTTGTGAAGACTCTCATCCTTCATTGTTATTTTTTAAATCCACGACAAGTGCCAAAACGAAAGGAAGGCTGATCAGCTGAGACACACCAGGAGAACCACAGGATGCCTCAAGGAGCATTTACCCAAAGTTTCCTCCCCAGAGGGGGTTGCCAACTTAGGATATCACTGTTCTGGGTTCCAACTAAGAAAGTCCCCAGCAATGACAACACATCTAAAGTAGGCTAAAACATTTCATTACCTGCTCATGACTGGTTTGATGCTAAAATAAGGTTTTAGGGGTTTCAGCCTTAGGCACCCAAGGATTCATTAATGGTGCATCACACAATACATAGCCTAAAGCTATTCACTTCCACTTCCACTTACCAGCTGTTAGTTAACCTTGTTAATCATCTTTACACCTGCATTTTATAACTAATCGTTGCATTTATTTCATGTAATACATTAGTCAGTAAAATCATCTGTATTTGGACCCAGTCATTGCTCATGTGTTTCATTTGGAGTGGAGAACAGGGATCCCTTGATTGTAAGATTGTAAGCTACAGCTTCAGTTATAAGATTGACTGGATTAACTGTTACAATATCCATCCAGCCAGCCAGCCAATCCCAGCTGATATTGTGTGAAAGGCAGACAGATCAAAAGTGTTTTAATATTAATATTAAAAATTTAAATAATTATTTCCAAAGAAAGTGATGCCCTCTTAAATGAGTTGTGAATAAATTCTAATAACACTACATATGTATGTAAATGAAAAGATGAACCCCACAGGTCCTGTCAGTGAGACATTCAAATTTATTTAAAAAACAACAACACAAAAATACACAAACACAGACAGCATTTTACAAGGATACACCAATGTCTATAAATGGCAGGGCCAAAAAGCAGCAGATGATACTGTCTCAGGTGCAGGGGGTGTAGGTTTTGCAGGCTGCCTCACATCTGTTGCCAATTCTTAAGAAAAACATTGCTGTTGTGCTATACATGGCTTATTTCTGACTTCTGAATAGCTCTCCAAAAGAGATATATATGTCCAAAATTGTAGAGAGAAATGGCTAACAGGAGACGAGCAGAGTTTGGGTCAATGATCCTTTTGTGGAAGGCTTTTGACAAATAATCAAATATGAGTGAAAAAAAAGGTGTCAGTTGTGGGTAGGTCTAAAGCTGGTGGGCAAGTCTATATGTTTCCTGTTTACATTTCTGGCAGAAAGTCTGGATTTGGTATAGAAGGTTCTGTAGTGCCTAGTAGTACCTAGTACCTATATGCAGTACTTTGAATGAATTAAAGAGTATCTGATGTATTCTCGGGTGGCAGGGTGGTGTGTGGTGAGTTTACATGTTCTCCCTTACGTGCGTTCTCTCTGGGTACTCTGGCTTCCTCCCACAGTCCAAAGACATGCAGGCTAGGATGGATAGGCTCCAGCTCCCCCCGCAACCATTATCTATAAGCAGTATAGATAATGAATGAATGATATACTCTTCAATTCAATTCAAGAAGCATGGTGTATTGCCACAGCCCACCCTGAGACCTCTGGTTCTCCTAGTATTTCATGTCTGTTTTCCCCTGTTTCTCCCTTCCTGTGTGCATCCTTTGCGTTCTCATTGGCAGAGGCAGGGTGCAGCTCATGGATTCGATCATCTGCAGTATTAGAACCCCAGCCTAAACCGCCTACCACATGGGGATAGTTCTGCCTTTATTGTGTTACCTGCCTGAACCACGTGCTGTCACAAGCCCCGCTAATTTGTTCATCTGGTACTTGTCAAGCCGCACCATTATCCCCATGCTAAGCTCCTGCCTGAACTCCTTGTTCCCCCCTGGATCTGGACCACTCCTGAGGCAATCTATAACCCTGTGTCTTCTCACTGGCCATCTCAACCATTTACAATAATATTGACTGGTTTAACATTAGAAGACTTACAACTGATTCAGCTGGTGTCATTGTTTCTGTGTCTTAGTGGGCTGTGGGGTCTTAGTTCAAAACGTAACAGTGTATACTATTAAATAATAGACTCCAGGATGAACTGATTAGAATTTGACAGTCAAAGGTCAAAACGTAAGGTCACTGTGACCTCACAAAATGTGTCTTTGGCCTTGTGAGCCCAATATTTCAGTAATAGTGTATGGGAATTTATTTTTTCTTTCTTCATGATGGTCAAAGGTCAAGGCCACTGTGACTGCACAAAACAAAACACAAATTTCAAGAATTCACACACTAAGTAACTGCAACTGGACTGGTTGGCAGGGGAATAACATGGCGAGGCAGTAATTCTAGTTACTAAACTTTACCTTAGGAACTCTTACCTCCTGTTATTCTTATGTTGGTTGACTGGTTCTCCAAATTTGCACATTTCATTCCTCTGCATAAATAACCATTGCTAGAGACTGCACACAACTGCATTGGCATTGCAGGATGCCAGTGCAGTTGTGTTACACGGGAGATGGAGACCTTTGTCATGGTCCAGACAGCTGGATCAAGTATGCTCACAATTTCCCATTTCCATCTCAGGCTTATCCCGGTGGTTGTGGCTCAGGAGGTTGAACAGGTTTTCCACTAATCAGAAGGTCAGTGGTCTGATTGTCAGCTCCTCCAGTCTGTGCATTGTAGTATCTTTCCCCTGATTGACTGGTTGATATGACTAGAAAAGCACTGTATAAATGCAGTCCATTTACCATTCCCCTGCCTGTGCACCCATGGCGACCTACCACTGCTCTTCCCAGATGAGGAAAGGGAGGCCAGTGTCCCTTTTGTTCGGGCCTATATCCAGTGGTGTGATGTGCTTTGTTCCAAGCCCAGGCTACTCTCTTCCAGTTTGAATTTAGGTTGATTGCCATGAATTACAATGAATGGTTGTGAAAGCTCACTATTTGTACAATTGCAGTGGGGGGATAAGCATGCATAATGGAGACCCAGTTAATGAAGTAAGCACAGAGCAGAAAGAGCCAGTTTCCATGCAATATGATTGTGAGGAGTGGCAACATGTCACTCACCTGATGTATATCTGTCGTTGAAGTCAATGAGCATGGTTGGCCAAAACAGGGGCATAGTGTTTGTCTCTATTAAATGTGATGTTCTTGCGGCCTTTCCGGGTCATGTGACCCACATTTTATTTTATTTTTTTAATTTTTGTTTTGTTTTGAGAGTAATTTCTCTGCCAATACATTGTTTGAGCAAAGGAGCACATTTATGACAATGCAGTTAATTTTTGTTTAATACATATTTGGGTCACTGAACCTATAGATGTTTTATTAGGACATGAATTAGTTTTTTCATATTTTCTTGAGCCTGGAGGAAGGGGCTATGGGTTTAAAAGGGGCTGCCTTGGCCCTGGGCAGTTAGTCCTGTCTTAGATACAAAGAAGGTAACAAGCTCTCAGACTGTGGTCTATTGTGACTGAGTTATGGAGGAACTCTGCTATATTTGGGCTTTAGTAGTTTAGAATTGTTTGGAGTTTTTTTTCTAACTTAGTTACATTTTTTCCCCCACTGTAAATATTTTTTCACTGTCTGAACCTTGGCAAATAAAAGTTATCACAACCATATTATCTTCTGATCATGCCTCTAAGTTTAGTTTTTTTTTCCTTCTCTTCCCTCCAGTATTTTTGGATTTTTAGAGGGAATGGAGTAGAACCCTGTGACAGTGATCAAAAGCCTTTTCGGCATCAAGAGCAATAATGGCCAGTTTAATTTTCTTTACATTTCTAGAACATAATATTAAAAAGATGACTGGGATTTAAGTAAATATGGAGGTTGAGAGCGAAACCTGTTAGGTCGGGATGGATGAAACTGGCTACATATTTCAATAGTCCGTAGAATTCAGTGACAAAACCACTTAACCCATGGGTTTTATCAGTTATTAAATGACCCCTCGTTTTTTATTTTTGCTATGGCTCGAGGTGGCTGTGTGTGCATTATCTCATATATAACCTGTGAGATTTTTCCAAGCTTGAAGTGCCTTTGCTGAGTTTTCATGAACAAAGAGGCCTCTCGCTGTGTCAGGATTGTATTATAGTCATATTGTGATTTTGTGAAATTTTCCAAGGTTGAATTTGCTGGGTTTGCCTTGTCAAGGCTCTCATGTAAAAATGTGTGATGTTCTACCAGGAGCCCATTATGTATGGAACTGCAGGTGAGAGAAAGAAAAATACTGTAAAGGCAGATTATGGGGAGGATCAGCTGCTAAATTGGTATATGGACATAGAAAAGTAAGACCTGATCAACATTAGATGTATTCAAAAGGACAAACAGAATACCGTCACTCACAGATAAGTAATCTTCTTGTTTATTGTGGGGCAAAAACAAATGCATTTGAGTAATAATGACGATGGTTTATAGTCGAAGATTGTTAATCTGTGAATACCAGTATTCTGTTTCAAGATTCAAGATTCAAGATTCAAGAAGCTTTATTTATCCCGAGGGAAATTGCTGTGCACCAGTTGCAATACAGAGGTGGAAAAGCAATACAGTGTGAAGAGAGAGTAGGAATAAAGCTATTATAAGGAATATATAGGAATAAAGCTAATAAAATAAAGGCTAACATAAAATAAATAAACAAGTAGCTAAATGCAAAATGCAACAAATGCCACAAAGATTACAGTAACGTAGGTATATACAATATACAACAATACGAACTGTAATTTAGTAGCATAGTTGGAATAAAATAAGTACAAGAACAAGAAGTGATAAAGTGAAATGGCATATAAAGTGATAAGTGGCATTATGGCCTCAGGACACAGTGTCTCCACTGTCGCTCTCACGACCAGAGGTAGATGAATTAAACAGTCTGATGGCCACAGGAAGAAAGGACTTCCTCTGGCGTTCTGTGTTACACCGGGGGGGAATGAGTCTGTTGTTGAAGGTGCTTCTGTTCGAGGTTACCGCCTGGTGGAGAGGGTGATATTGTCCAGGATACTATGCAGTTTACATACATCCTCCTCTCAGACACCACCAACAAAGAGTCCAGTTGGACCCCCAGGACGGAGCCAGCCTTCCTGATGATCCTGCTGATCTTGCTGGCGCCTGCTGCCCCAGCCTGCTGCCCCAGCACACAACACCAAAGAAGATGGCATCACACACTGACTGTAGAACATCCTCAGCATGTTACATACGTTGAATGACCGGAGCCTCCTCAGGAAATAGAGTCGACTCTGGCCCTTCTTGTAAACAGCCTCGGTGTTCTTGGCCCAGTCCAGTTTGTTGTCCAGGTGTACTCCAAGGTATTTGTAATCCGAGACAACATCCACAGTCACACCATTAATGGAAATGGGTGTAGGGGCAGATTTCCTCCTGCGGAAATCCACCACCAGCTCCTTTGTCTTGGTGGTATTGAGATGCAGATGGTTAGTTCCACACCACTCAACGAAGGAGTCCACAACGCCCCTGTACTCCTCCTCATTCCCCTCACTGATACAGCCAACAATTGCAGAGTCGTCCGCAAACTTCTGCAGGTGGCAGGACTCAGAGTGGAACTGAAAGTCTGAGGTGTACAGGGTGAACAGAAAGGGGGAAAGAACAGTTCCCTGTGGAGCGCCAGTGCTGCTGACCACAGTGTCGGACACACCGTCCTGCAGTCTGACGTACTGTGGTCGACCCGTCAAATAGTCCATAATCCAGGAAACCAGGGGAGGGTCCACCTGCATCGCCGTCAGCTTGCTCCCCAGCAGGGCAGGCCGGATGGTGTTGAAAGCACTGGAGAAGTCAAAGAACATGATCCTCACGGTGCTACCCGGTCTGTCCAGGTGGGCACCTGCATGGTGGAGCAGGAAGATGATGGCATCCTCCACTCCTAGTTTCGGCTGGTAGGCAAACTGAAGAGGGTCCAGTGATGAGCTGACCAGGGGCCGAAGAAGTGACAGGACCAGCCTCTCCAGGGACTTCATCAGGTGGGATGTCAGTCTGTAGTCGTTGGAGGTGCTGGGACGCGCCTTCTTTGGTACTGGAACCAGGCAATCCAGTCTTCCACGGCACAGGGACCCTCTCCAGACTCAGGCTAAGGTTGAAGATGTGCTGCAGTACTCCACTCAGCTGGGCTGCGCATGTTTTGAGAACCCTCGGGCTGACACCTGCTCTGCTGTGAAGGTCTGTGTGCCGTGTGTGTTGATAGGGGTGGGGGGAGGTGATGGTGGGGGGGGGGGGACAGGTAGGGCATAGTCAGGAGAGAACGGAGGGGGAGGGGGGACAGCAGGGGTGGAGGTTTGGAGGCGGATGGTTGTAGAGAAGCTGGGGGAGGGGTAGTCCGGAGCCCTCTCATCAAATCTATTGAAAAACAGATTCAGCTCATTGGCTCGTTCAGCATCAAGTGATGCTCCTCATGCCGCTCCACACATCCTTCAAGTTGTTCTGCTGGAGTTTGTGCTCCAGCTTCCTCCTGTAGCTGTCTTTACCCTGTTGGATCCTCACTTTAAGCTCCCTCTGAACCCACCTCATCTGCTCCCTGTCCCCATCTCTGAAAGGCCTTTTCTTCTCATTTAGCAGGACCTTGATGTCTCTGGTGACCCACGGCTTGTTATTGGGGAAACAGCGTACAGTCACTGTAGGAACAACACTGTCCACACAGAAGTTGATGTACCCTGTTATGCAGTCCGTGAGATCATCAAGGTCCTCTCCATGCGAATCACAGAGCAGCTCCCAGTCTGTAAGTTCGAAGCAGCCCTGCAAAGCTTCATCAGTCTCCTGTGACCACCTCCTCACAGTCCTGGTGGTCACAGGAAGCCGCTGGACTTGGGGCTTATACAGTTGTCCTGTTAGCTACGACTGTGCACCCAATACATTGCTCAGGACTTGGAGCTGTGCACGCTGCCACTATCTATTAAATATATTTAAAAAATTTAACTAGTAAGGTGCTGCTTTTGTGTTACGTTGATGTAGACAAGATAAAGTCATAGATAAATTAATCTTGGTGTCTTATCACTTTCCTTTTTCCTCTTTTTTTCTCACTTTCCAGTGTAGATGATGAAATAAATTTGAGTTAACTTTTTATCCCCCTTCAACACACACCAAGAAAATAATAAGAATGTACCAGAGACTTACGTCAGGTATAGATGTAACACCATGCTTTGGGTTCTTTCAAGCAGTAAATGACAAGCATTTTAAGATAAAAAGACAACATAATATAATTAACAAAAAGATACATATACAGGACCTTTTTTAAGACAGTGGTTGTGAGTCCCTCCCACAATTAATCCATGTTCCATCCACTTTCAATGTACCTTTTATTCTGTTTCATGTATGTGGCCATGAAGATTCACACCCTGCAAAACAGATCAGAAATATGAGTTGGGGAAGGCACAAAAATGTGTTGATATTTTAGATATAACTAAGGAATTGGGAATCAATGACTGGAGTATTAGTCAAACTGTTTTAATATTTGCTCTTCCAACATGGTCACTAAATAAATAATAGATTATTCTATATTGAATCATGTTTGAGAAATACAATCAGTTTGCAGGCTTATGTTAACACTGTTCTACATGAAATGTACGTACATTAATAAATGAAAAACAAATTCTACAATTTAAGTTTTGGAACTGAGCGTCAGAGTGATAAAGCATATACAAGTAATCCCATATACAGTGGAAATAATGGCTATCTCATTAGCTCTCAAATCCTAATTTCTTCAGACTCCAGTGCAGCCTTGAACAATCTTTAACATGCACCTTCAAAATGTAGGCAGGACATTGAATAATGCAATTGTTATATAGAATCATTAGGCTAGAAGCAAATGTGTTTTTTATTTGTAACAGATGTTGGTAAGGCTCCTAAACATGCAAGACAACAGTATTTATGCTTGGAAATGCATCTTAAGATTTCTTCAGTGCCATATTGTTTACATGATACAAGCCGGGCTGCTGAAATACCATTCATGCCTAAAAACTTATACTAACAAAGAAGATACCACAAAAAACATCTCAGTAACATTGGAGTATTAACAGCAGCCAATATTTACCAAGGTTACAACATAAATGGCTCAGTTTCCAAAGAAAACAATAAAAATAGCGCGGCAACATTCTCTCACACAACTTACCGTCAGCAACACAAACACCACTGTGAAGGGTAGATGAGAGGAGCTACGGACACCCAGGAGGAGGCTAAGTGCAATACTGCTATGATGAAAATAACTCACTGAGATAAAATTCACGAATGCTCAACATGATAATTAAATGATAAATAAAATTATACAAATTTAGACAAATATTAAATTGGGAATGATAATTAACAAGGTGTATTTTCAACTCTGCTGCTAACACCAATAAGTAAAACAGAAACTAAGTCATTTGTATGGCATAAATTCAAGACAGAAATTATGGAATTATGATTTACAAGGAAAACATCTGTGACAGCAAGAGGCTGGAGTGGTAAAACAGTGGAACTATCCAAATGAAAACAGTGTCGCCTGCAGTCAAACAGAGACTGTAGAGCATGTGTTCTGTATTTGTCCAAAAATATCTAAATGAGAGGCACTTAAGGACTCAGCTGGAACAAAAAGGGATCGGACGTATGAAAAAAAAAAATCTAGGACTGATGTTTAGAAAAATGTCTTCAGATACAACAGAACATAAGGACTTTAATAACTCAGCAGTAGGTGGCGATAATGCTCTGTCTTGTTGCAATTCGCCATTAAAACGACGAAGAAGAAGCTAATTCAGATTCCGTTTCCAGGGCAATTCAGTTGGCGGCAGAAAAGCGCCAAATCAAAAACTAGGGAATAACGATCAAAACCTGGTCCGTGCGATGGAAGCCAACGCCTCTTGGCATTAGCCTCCTGTGTATCTCATATGTGCTTTTCATGTTAACCCGTTTACAGACATGTACGTTTCCTACCCCAGTAAAGCGGTTTAGCAGTGGTTTGTTAAATATCATGGAGGAACTCTTCAGCAAAGCGTTACAAGTGAACGTGCGGTGCAGGGACTGTGAGGAAAGGTAAGACTGCCGACAAATAATAAGGTGACTAACAAGTACATGCTTCAACCAGACAAAAAAAAAAAAAAAAAGCAAAACGGTTTTGTGATGTATTTCAAGTTAAACAAAAGATTTGAAGTATTTATTATGAGACAAAAGGCAGAATATTGACATAAGAGGAATATTCCTAGGTATAAATACCTAGGACAGTATAAATACCTAGGAGTAATCGTTCTTAACGTCGGCTAAGAAAAATGATTACAAAGTTAAACGCATTTAAAAATCCAGCTCTCCACATTTTTTGTGAACAGGCTCCTCTATGGATGCTATTAGGCACATTAGGTTGCTGAAAATGTAAGATACCGATTTAAAGTTGTGACAGACTGGTTTTAGGTGTTGAGATTTAGGAAGTGAGCTGGATTTGAGAAATGACTTCGAGGCGGTAAATAAACCTGATAAATGTTTTACATGGCTTTATCACAGTCCACGTAGTGCAGTATCTATAAAAAACAAAGAAACAAAAAAAAAAACCAAATAATCAAACTAAAAAAGTTTTACAAATAGCCTTATAAGAACATCAACAAGAGTCATATAATCACAATTCTAATTTAGAAATGGTGTTATAGCTTAACTTTAACGCTCACAGTTACCAAAATAAAAATCATAATTCCGCCTAGTACAGCATTATAGTAAAACTGCCAGTACTCTAAAATTGAACCAGAAATCTTATCACTTAAAAGTGGTAGAGCCACTTTAACATGAACATGAAAAACAAGACAAAGAACAAACCAGTTTTACTAATTGGTAGTAGAAGGACAGTAAAACCTCGAATATCAAAATAATAAACTGTAAGGCACTTGTCAAGTATCCAGGAGGGCCAGATTGTGACATGGAGTTCCTACAGAAGCCTCTGTCTTGTGTTATCTTAGTACAGGTCTGTTTATTGAATCAACTTCTGCTGTCTCAGCAGACTCCTTGTCTCCTGGTTTCATCGATGACATTTGGATCACCGTCCACCACGCGTAGAGAAACCTGGCTGCAGCATAGCCAGTGAGGGAACAAAATTCTAGGAGGAGTGCCAAGTCTATCATCTTGATTCCTGTTCAGTGTCATGTCTCTGAGAAACAACATGCTCAAGTGATCGTTAAGACAGGACATAGTTGCAGTTCCAGTCTCAGCGGTCACCACCTCATCAGTTTTCCACTCTATCTGTTAAGGTCGGAGGGGGCTGGAGCCATCCCAGCTGACATTAAATAAAGGGCAGGGTACACCCTGTAAAGACCGCCTGTCCATCGCAGGCCCTCTACATAGAGACAACAACCATTCATACCTCACATTCACCTATGGCACCGAGAGTCACCAGTTAACCTGCATGTCTTGACCAGGAGGAAGCTGAGAACCTGGAGAGAACCCACATACACAGGAGAACACAACTCCACACAGAAAAGCCCCAGGTGAACTAGGCTTGAACCCGAACCGTGTTGTTGTGAGGTGACAAATGTTAACCACTGCATCACCATGTTGCCCCTGTTGCAACAAAATCTTATTTATTCATTTATTGATTTGATTATTTGAGGAAATTATTATGGGGTAATTTGAAATGATAAAATATTATTGTTTGGAAGCCTGATCATGTTTAATTTGCTTTTCCACTTCTTTGCAGTGAAAGCAAACACCTCGCGGTCACCATTGAACTTCATAGCTGACAACAAGTCCAAAAGTACAAAAGTGGTGAGTAGGCATTTTGTACTTTAAGACGCTCTCTTCTGGTGACTAACCTGATACTTTTTGTCTTTTACACAGGGACTCTAGTAAGACTTAACAGATGACCTAGATCCATACTTTTCTCTTCAACCTCTCTATACTGTAAAGAAGATTTGGAAGCAATTAGTAGAACTGTAATAAATTACAATACACAAAGTAAAGTTTGAATTTAGGAAGTCAAGAACAGGCATCCATTATTTCTCACTTTACGGTTTTCTTTGCCGTTGGTTTGAGTAGTTTCTAAGTTTCGCAACAGCCACTTGACAGACTTTCGCACTACCTAAGAAAGCTATTTAATTCGCCAATTGTGCTATTCTGAGCAAGAGTCGGACAATCCATGGAAGAAAGAATGCAAAATGCAACGTCACAATTGTTGAAGCAAAATAAGTCTAACTTGTTATCAGTCCTAATGATTTGCAGCCTCATATAGTGAGATTACGGAATCTGCAACCAGTGCCAGATTAGGATTGGGTACATTAAAAACATGCACGTGATTGCTTTACCAATCAAGTTTAATCTGTAGGTGGAAAATAGTTTGACACACCCTGTCATAATGCACCTTGAGTAAACAACACACACTAAACAGTTTGCATATCATCTTTTCTACAGGTTTCTCCCACTTATCATGTCAGTCCCAGTGCTTGAAGGCCTCAAAATTTCAGTGTTGTGAGTACTGACCATCAAACACCTGAATCCACTTGTCTTTACGTGGCTTATTCAAGGCTCTACAAAGAAGTTAAAGACCATCTGGCAGTGTGTCTCTCAGCTCTAAGGTTTGAAGCCTATTCAGCATAATCTATTATAATACTGTCTGATTATTGTATGAGTTTTGAATTGTGAAACCCATTTGAATGTCAGCCCTTGAAAAGAAAACAATATCTGAGGAATTTCAGTGGAATAGTTTGTTTGGAGAAGCAAACAATCCAAAGGAGAGCTTTTTTACTACTCTGGAAGCTGTATAAAGTGGTCCTGTCCATACTGCTTGTATATTTTTTGCATTTCAGACAGAAGGAAGAAGTTAAAGTAGTTCAGTGAATTAATACATTATTGTATTGAGAAAGTAGTCTCTAAATAGAGAGAATCACATGGATATTTTAGAAGATGTAGACTTCAGCTGATTAAACTAAAAGTAATGGTTTCTAGTAGAATTAAAGCATCGATTATAAGTTTTTTCATATAACATGTACAGCCAGAATCTGTTTTCTTTCCCTAAGTGGCGCTTTTACAGACATGTTCCCCAATCTTTTCAGGTAGAGAAGTGCTTTAGAGACGGAAGCTAAGAAGACTGGAAGATGATCTGTCCAGGCAGCTGAGTTATACTTAACAGGTGTGCTTTTGTCACTGATATGGTGTTTAGACAATAACAAATAACCAGAGCAAAGAGGTAGGTCTTGGATGTGGCCACTGTTTGGGCATTCTGCTGCATGTAGGTGCAGCTGTACAACATCCAAAAGAAGGTGAGGGAATTTAGACCAGACCACATCACTGGTCTCAACTTGGAACAGCTTTGGAAACAATCACAGTGGGACATGACAACAACAGACTACCCAATAAAGAAACAGCCTCCAGAGAATCATGTTGTTTGACAACAGAGGCTTCATAACTCAACAGTTGTGGAGATACTGAAAGTTTGACTACATTTCATGTTGTCGTTACTGCTCACCCCAGAGACACTGTGACAGATTAGAGCCTTTTGCTCTGGTTTCGCCTTCAGTACACTACCAACATAAGGAAAGAACTTTATAGTGCAGAAAATACATTGACATTGTGCCAGCATAGATTGACTGTTTGCAGCTGTTTATGGAATGGCCTGCAACAACTGTACACCTTGACTTTGTACACCACACAGACATTGGACAGAAAGTTTTCCCAGAATCAAAGACAAACAAAACCAACAGAGCTGAAATGAATAGAAGAGCAGAGGTTCTCTAATAAGGTCTGTATTTCCTGACAGACCTCTGTCTGGAGAAGTTAATTAAAAGAGCTGGACAACCACGCTCAGAAAGCGGGACTTAACTGCAGACTAGCCTCTGTCCAGCCTGCCATTCTCAGAGTTACAGTTGGAGAGAGAAAAGGCTGTAGAGGTAAGATAATTGATCATTCTCTTGACTATTTCTCAGTGAGGTTGTTATTAAACCCCAGTTAAAAACAAAAAACAAAAAAATAGACCCAGTTTGTAAAACAGCTTATTTTAGCTATGTTGTTTAGCAGAGCTAAACTAAAGTTCCAATTGCAAAACATCACACAAGAATTCCACAGAATCAGTCTTTTTCTTTAATGAAAATATATATGTTTTATCAATCAGAAATTTTAAGAACTGTTAGAAGAAATTGGTTGTTCTGAGGTGAATGCATAACTTCCTTGGCTTTCTGTAAAGAAACATGAAACATATTAGCAGACTTCCAAGCATATATCCAAGCAAGTTCTTGAGAGCTTAAACCTCCAAGAGAGCTCTAACATTAAACTTGTCTTTAAGACATAAAGATAAGTTGTGTTTTTTCGTTATGAAAATGAAATGCCATCCATGATGAAGTCACTATTGAATTCAGTCCCTACCCTCATCACGTTAAATGTTAGGCCTAGGTGCCTTTAAACAAGTCATATTTGTAATAACTCTGGTATCCAATATGAGCAGCAACAAGTTCTTCCTGTTGACTCCTCAACTGTCAAAATCTAAATGAAAAGCAACCTGACAGAGAAGTTGTTCGTTCAACTTTGCATCTTCCATTTATTGAACTTGTTTACGCTTACTGAGAGTTTTTCAAAATAATAGGTTTTACATTTTCGAACTAATTATTCAGCATACATTTAATTAATTCACATTTTTAGCATCCAGAGAACTTATGTTTTAGTTGAACTACTTAAACTGATTTAAGGTGTACTGCATTTAGTGGTTTATTGTGTTGTGCTGTTATCACACTGCCATGGATCAACAACAAAGGTGGATTATGCCATGAGACGCTGTTAGAGTGTATTTATTTTGTGTGACTGTATGGTGTTTTTAGGTACAGAGCAGGCTGCAGCAACAGACTGAACAGCTCCGTAGGACCTGGAGAGTGCCTTAAGAAGAGCAAAACCAAATAGCTTCTACAGCAGATCAACTGAGTTGGAGAGCCCCTGCAGAGAGCTGACAGAGGAAATACAAGAACGCCAGTCTGTCATCAGAGACCCAAAGATTAAACTAGTGGGTGCTGAGGAGGTATATCGAGGAGGCCAGATTGGCCCAAATTAATGGTTAGTTTCAGTGTTTCCTAGGATGACTGTTAGGCTGGGGTGTAGGGGTAAGTGGGTTTAAATAGTTGTAATAATTAACATATTTCTTGCTAATAGTTTTCTAACTGCGTATGCTTAAAAAAAAGCTGATATTTTGGTCTGACTTCTGTAGACATTTGGGATCGATGACTGTCCTAGGCTGTTAGTTTCTAGCTTATTAAATTATTAGTTTCAGTGTGAAATAATAAATATTGGCAAGGGCAATTAAGAATGTATAACACAAATCGATTGTCGATTGTCATTTAATACATTATTATTATAATAAAAAGATCTGTTGTAGCTGCTTAAAATGGTTGAATATATAGTGGCAAGATAAAGTTAGGGGACCCTTTGGAATTACTCTGCAGTTATCTACACATTTGTCTTAAATGATGGTCAGCCTGCATCTAAGTTGTTGTACACTGACACAAGTCACTGTATTGTTCATCAGTGAGACATCTTAGTGTAGAGAAATGAGACCACGATAATGACATCAATAAAAGCTAATTGAGTCAGGAGTTAATAGACCTGGACATCCAAACAGTGAAACAAGATTGAGGTGTGGGTTAGAGCTATTTTGACCAATAAATAAACAAGTATTTTGAGTTTGTTATTTAAAAGAAATAGTAGCTCACAAAAAAGATCTCAGAAGACTTGTGTATTAATTTGCACAGAGTTTGATGTTCATCAGTCCACAGATTGACATTTTATTACAGTGGGTTCTCGCCTAGAAGT
The DNA here is from genome assembly GCA_033238685.1 of Lates japonicus. Lineage (NCBI taxonomy): Eukaryota > Metazoa > Chordata > Actinopteri > Centropomidae > Lates > Lates japonicus. The sequence goes on from BRZM01000528.1 coordinate 57,367, forward strand.
TGACACTGAAATAAAATGACACCAAAAAGCACAACACAGTAAACCAGTGTGTTCTCAGCTCAGAGTTAGTATAGACCCGCAGTTTCACCCCAGTGATCTGGTGTCATACTTATTAGTTCTTGATATCAACTACAGTTAAATATCTCTGCTGCTTGTTGTTTAGATTCTGCAGCTTAGATACCAAGGCCTTATAAATGAAGATCCAGGTATGCTGATGCAATAGTCTTGTGGTACTGGGGCAGATAATGTCCAGTTGTTTAAGGCAGTGGCAGCACCATGAGTAGGTAGGTTGTATGAATTTCCAAGTTTTCAGAGGAGATAAAATTAGTTCGCGGCCAAACACCAGTCATGTGTAACAGCATAAGCAGTAGGCAGAACACATCAGGAAACATGTCTGGTTTACTGCCAGGATAATGTTTGTAGCCTGTTTCGCGCTGGTTTCTACCTGAAATTTTGGCGCTAATTTATGTAAAGTTGTTATTGGCTCAATATACAGAATTTTATTGCAGAGATATCAGGTGACATAATAAAGGCACCAAATTAAAAATATGTCTGTTGTTTTACTCTGAATTCTGATCTCTACTCTCTGTAGTTATAGAATGATAGGGTCAGCCTTTTGAGACAAAAGCTCTTTTGCTGTTGTTTTGACCTGGATGACTGAGAGCCTACAGAAATACTGTCTCTGTTGATCTTCATAAGGCTTACAGTTAACTGGGTCTGCAAAAGCACAACTAAAACTAAATATGTCTACATATTAGCTATCACTAATCTCAATAATACATATAAAGGTATTCTGATTGCGTGGCACCTCCAAAACCAGGAGAGTAAAACCATCTTGCACACCTCTAATAAAGAAATAAAAGAGAAAATGCAGTCAAGCAATGTAACATCATAAATCAACAGTGACACTCAGGCCCACATATTTTCCAGAACAATGTAACAAACTCTCCATAACCCCACAGTCCTTTTAAAATTGATTCCATAATATTCAGTTCCATTGTTATAGATGACAGGGTAAATGTAAAAGACCAGCTAAGACTTGACTTCTTCATAATGTGCTTGGTTTTATTTCTTTTGAGATAAAATACTGATGTCTCAAAACCTTCTCCAGTTAAACGAAGATTGCTTGTGTTGAAAGTAATCGTCATTCTCTTTCTTGACAGCTTAGTAGAGCACAATTTGCAGTCCGCTTTACTTTTAGCCGCCCATCATCCCACTTTGAAGTCACCTCCACACCGCCGACATTGCTCCTCCTTTGCTCTGAATTAGCACCGACCGCCCAAGTGAACATCACACTGCCAGAAGTGGTATCGGGCTGTGGTATTGTGAACACTTTTACAAGCACGAGTACAGGAACAGGGTACGGACCCGATACCCGATACTGGTATTGGTATCGGGTGCATCCCTAGCTGTTACTCTCTGTTAATGATGTTCTGCCTGGAACACTTGCATATGTTGTAGGCTGTATATGTATGAATGTAATGTTGTTGTGTTCAGCATGCAACTTCATGTTAACAGTATTTCAGCCCTCAGGAAAACCTGGATGAAATATAAACATTCTATAAAAGGGGCATATTCATATTTCCCATCATTAATACTCGTATGTATTATTGTAGTTCATACAATTATAATAGCCTGTGGCATTATATTGTCTTTCAGGACAATAATGCCCCCATTGAAATTATTATTCAAATCGATAATATGCAACACTAATGACGCTAAATTTCCATGTTTGACTATGAAAAAATTTACAAATTAAAATAATCGAAAACGAAAATGGAAAAATAATGGAGCATTAAAAAAAAACAACTTATTGGGTCCTATTATTACCTCTACCATCCACTACATCTTCCCCCATCACTACATCCTCCACCGGCCCCATGGAGTCAGCCTCTCAGTCGCTGTGCCAGTATTTCCATTGGTTCCTTCCACCTGTATGTGAGCTAGGTAGAAGTAACACCCGTAACACCCTAGTTAACCATACAAACATAAACCGCTCTGAGCAGTTTGAGATGCAGCGAATTACCATGGTGCAGACCCCCG
>BRZM01000528.1:67190-83512 GCA_033238685.1 Lates japonicus
ATGTGCCTCCCTCACCGCTGCTTTCTCCCCTCCTTCACACCTCAAACCGCCTCAGCTACTCCGTATCTCATAGCCTGGCTCACCCCAACGTATCCTTGTAGCAACTACCGCCGATTTCCAAACCTCCCTTTCCTTGAGCAAAAACTGAAAGAGTAGCCACCACCGCTACAACAATGTATGTTCGACTACGAGTTTCATGAGCCCCTTCAATCTGGCTTCAGGCCCATCACAGCACAGATTCGTTTTAGTGGAAGATCACAAATGATCTTCTTTCGCTGGCTGATTCCACGATCGGCATCCTTTTTTTCTCAATTCATCTTGACGGCGCGCCATATCACAAACAAAAGTCATCCAAGGCACTTTTCATAGACAGGTCTAGACCATACTCTTTAAAAAATAGGTATTTACAGAGAGACCCAACAAATCCCCAATTATGAGCAAGCACTCAGGCTTACAGTGGCAAGGAAAATCCTTTAAGAGGCAGTGCAGAAACCCCAGCAGAACCGACTCAGGTGGACGGCCATCCGCCTCGACCAAGTTAAGTTAAGAAGGAGAGAGAGAGGTGAGAGGGGTAGAGAATAGCAGAAGAGCATAAAGACAACACGGGGAAGGTTCCATATAAGATGGGTAAGATGCCAGTAATACAGCAGTAGTAATGATAGTAGTGATAATTAAAGTGTTAACTAACACATAGCAATACAACTAATAGCAGTATGGGCACTTCTAATTATAGCAGCAGGTGTTGAGGGAGTTGTAGAGCAGCAGGTGACTCTGTCATCACAGATCAGACTCTACAGCTCCAGAAGCAGAAATACCTGCAGAAAGAGACAGAAGAGGAGAGAGAGACGGAAGAGCAGTCACTATGGAAAGGAAGATATTGAGTTAGTAACATGTAACATGGGAGATGAATCCAGCTGAGTAGAGAGAGAGGGAGAGAAGCTCACAAGATCATGGAGATCTCCGGCAGTTCAGGCTCATAGCAGCATACAACCAAGGATGGTTCAAGCCTGAGCCAACCCTAACCAGGCTTTGTCAAAAGAGGAAAGTTTCAAGCCCACTCTAAAGGCAGAGGGTGTCTGCCTCCCGGACCTAGACTGGGAGAAGGTTCATGCAGAGGAGTTTCGATAACTGAAGTTACCTGGCTTCCTATCTTTGACTCTAGAAACTTGGGAACCACCAGTAAACCAGCATCTCCTGGAAAGTAGAGTCCTAGTGGGATTGTAGGGGACCAGGATTTTATGTAAGATGGTGCCTGACCACAAGGCTTTTGTAATGGAGAGGAGGAGGATTTTGAATTTCACTCTTGGATTTGACTGGAGCTGGGCCGTAGAGAAGCAACACAGGAGAAATATGGTCTTTTCAGTTCCTGTTGGGGTAATCAAAGGTAGCATTTTTGAATCAGCTGCAGAGTCTTGAGATTTGCTGGGGCAGCCTGATAATAATGAATAAGTAGTCCAGCCTAGAAGTAACAATGGCTGGACTTGTTTTTTCTGCATCTTTTTATTGCAGAAAATGTCTAATTTGTGATATTACGAGGTGAAAAAAGGCAGTCCTAGAAGTTTGTTTTATATGTGAGTTAAAGGACATATCCTGATCAAAGATGAGACTCCCAGATTCTTTTTACAGTGAGCTGGGAGCCAGGCAATGTTGTTCAGTGGAGCGTCATTAGAGTTTACTTGACGGTTCAGGACCACCATAATGACTATCTGAGTTCAGTAGTAAAAATTGCTTGTCATCCAAATTTAATGTCCCCAAGACAAGCCTGGAGTTTACTAGTTGATTGGATTCATTAGGGTCTACTGACAGATAAAGCTGTGCATCCCATCTACATAACAATGGAAATTTATGGAATGCTTTCCCGATAATACGCTCAAGGAAGCGCTATATACAGTGAAGAGAGATTGATCCAAGACCACCCTTGTGGAACCCATGTCTAATCCAGTATGGAGGAGAAGGTGTTAACATGTACAACTGAAGCCTATCAGATAGATAGACTCAAACCAGTTTAGTGCAGCACCTTTATCGCCAACAATAAAGTGCTCCAACTTGCAAAGGATATGATGGTCAATCGATCAAAAGCAGCACTGAGATCTAACAAGACAAGTACAGAAAGTTCCGCTGACGTCCGCTGTCTGATGCTATCAGAGGTCGCTTTGTAACTTTGCCATGTCGTCTCTGTGCTAAGATACAACCCAACCTGACTGAAAATCCCCAACAAACTATTATCCTGTAGAAAGTCGTTATCAACTGTTTTGGCAACTGCTTTCTCAGGATTTTGAAGAAAGGGAGTAAGGATATAGGTCTGTAATTGGCTAATGCCTGGTCCTAGTACCTCCTGGACCTCTGCTGCATTTGACAACAGTTTCCCACATCATCCTCCCTCACCGCCTCCACGACTCCTTTGCCTCATACTGGCACAGCTTGCCTGTCAGTCCTGCCTATCCAAATCGAAAACAGTTTATCACCAGCTGATGGATTCACCCTAACCTGGCCCATAGGGAACCATGAAAATTACAAGGCTCTGTCCTTGGCCCCTCCTCTTCACACTATCTATATGCTCCCCTTGGTAAAATTGTCCGGGCCGCCACGGTCTGGTGTTCTCACTGCTATGCAGACGACACCAGTTGTACCCTAGTACATCACCATCCACTCAGCTCCCTCCACCGTCCTTGTCATCTGCATCCTCGAAATAAAACCCGGATGACCACCATCCTTCAAACTAAACGCACAAACTGAGTTCGTCGTGGCTTACCCTTCAATGAACCCAGCAGTCTTCGACTCAGGCCTCTAATTCATTCCCTCGCACCAAAACGTGGGTCTCAGATAGAGCCGTATGGCAGCCCCTACCCACTGGAACATTCTCCCAATGGAGATTCACCATACACATCGTTGGTCACTTTTAAGTCTGCTCTGAAAAGTCACTTTCCTTTATTCACCCAGGCCTTTGCACTAGTCTTTTATTTTCAGTTTGTTTTGTTTGACATTGTCTTTGTAAAGCGCCCTGGGTCTCGTGAAAGGCGCCATATCACTTAAGATATTATTATTATTATTATACCCACATCAACAACGTCAAGCAGAAAAGAGACATCCAAGAACATCGTCTGGGAAAGCTATAAGACCATCTCCAAAGGATTCAGTTCCATCCCCATCCACTGTAAGACAACCATTTACAATGGAGGCCCTTCAACATGACTGCAACTTCCTGCCTTGTAGCAGATGCCCATGCGAAAACTATCACCAAGAAGCACCAGAAAATAATAAATCGTTAAAAGACCCACACACATCTAGAGATTTGCAGACCTCTCGCAGCATCTGGGATGTAATGATGTCTACAGACGACGATGCTTTTCTGTCTCCGGACCTGGGTCACGAATCCAGCTCATCCAGGAATCATAGTCAGTTACGCCTTTTCAACAAATTCTCCTGGTTCAGAATCTCCTGCCATCATTCAGGGAGTTGAAGGCCAAATGGTTATGCACAACAACAACCCAAAGCATTCCAGCAAAAGAGGAGAAAAAGGGATCCACACTGGGCAAAGTCCAGACCTCAATCTGATAAAAATATTTGTTTTCCTGTTAAAGTCCTTGTTATCGAAGTTTAAACATGAACATGTGTCTCTAGGGCTGCACTCCAGCTTGTTGATTGAGCCACCAACAAACATTCACCTGAGAAAAAGTGCAGTGCTAAGCACCGAAGTTTGCAGACCCAAACAACAGAATTGATATGATATGAACTTCTTGGTATCAATAGTATTTGTAGCTTACAGGTTTCAAAATTGAAGGAGCAGCGTTGAGATAACGGTAAATCAACTAAATGAAAGTAGAGAAGTGCTAAAACCAATGAAAATGTAGTAGAGATGCTTGTTCTTATTTATTTCAATACAATGAACGCACTAGGCAGAAGGTGGTGTTAGAAAATCAAGTGAACAGTGAACTGCAACTTTCTCAACAATAAACATCACACTGGTGTCAATTACACTCTAAAAGTGTGTGACTATCAAAGTGCTGTGTCGTTTTGCCAGTTTTAATGCCATTCTCATCTTCTGTTACATTTTCAAACACAGTTACAGGTTGTCTATCACAGCTCAATGAAAAGGAAGTTGCTCCTGAAACTATGGATAATCCTTCAGTTTTATCCACAACAACAGGTGTAAGGGGTAGGGAATGTTTTTTTTTTTTTTTTGTACACACTTCACTTGATAAACAGGATAAAAAATGTTAGACATCAACTACACCGGTGACCAGTGAAAGATATTACTGTGGCTTTTTCAGGCACAGTTTTTATCTCAGTCAAGCAAACCTGTTGCATCTCCTGGGTGATTGTTGATAAAGTCATCACCCTGCTGTGCTGGCTAGCAGCAGCCAACCAACAGACAGATGTGGTTGCAGATTGCTTGTTACCCAAGCATATTTTTATTTCACAGTATAGTCTAGTGTGGAACAATATTCAGTCCAAAGAGGACTTAGCATTTGACTCTTGTTACATCTTTATTCTTCTGATTCAAGTTTTTAATAAAACTCTGTCTTGTCTGTGGTGCGATTTAGTTTTTCAACCGCAGCTTTGGTATGTTCATTTTGTGTTTTTCTGCGCATGTGTAAGCTTTCTCCTTGTCCTCAGTGGAGACTATGCAGGTCTGGATTCTGTTATTTGAGAGGAGAGATGATAGCATCCCAATTCACGCAAGGCCTGTCATCTAATCTGATTCATGAGGTAATCTGATCATCATTACAATGAGTTTCACAATATTCAGCATAAACAACAAAGCAGAGAATATCATGTTTTGCAGTGGTACTGGAAGGTGGTATTTGAGGTGTGTCAGGGCAGAAAGTGTGAGCACAAGTGTGCGCGGCAACCAGGTTACAGTCACCTTCTGCATTATCCTGATTTCATTATCAGAAAACACACTGAAGCTGCAGTGGAAAGCCTGCTGTCATAGCCTCCTCCTCGCAACTCCTGCCTTCCAGTCTCTGCAACAAGTCTTGTTCTTGTATGTTTTTGTAACCTTGACATACACCTAACGCTTTGGTTTGTAGTGGATGCTATTTTGAAGTCTAATGCAATAACAGAAATTCATCATATTATTTAAAGTTTGGTTGGACATGTTGATGAGTGAGATGATGTGTTTTCTTTTTTCTTCTTTCATTTCCTCAGTCAAAGCCTCCTGTGGCTTCTGCTTATTTTCTCTCTGCATGATACAGAAAGTAAGATGGCGAGAGAAAGGCCTCTTCCATCTACAGAGGGAAGCAAGACATTAAAACTTCACCATCTGCTTTTGTATGTCTTCAACCCCATAACACAACCTTATCGACCCGTTGTACCACATAAACTTGTTTTTAAATAGATATTATTTTATGTGCTAATGGCTATGTGTCTTTAATTTGTGGTTCAAGTAAATTCTGTTAAAATTCTATGGTAGATTTCAGTGATTTTCATTTCTTTCTCTCTTCTATTTATCTTTTTCATTGTTTTCTGTTGTATTTCAAGTTGTGTGAGGTTGTCTGTAATAAACACACAGTAATTCCTAAGTATCACAGGTTTAATTTATTTAATCTTACCACGGTCCCCTCAAATATTAACTGTTCAATGTTGAGATTACTTTCATTTTAGTGTCCTCTAATCATACTAATTAAAGAAGTGTGACAACAGAAGCCCAGCTCAAAGAACAATGGCCAGCTAGCGCTCATGCTGCTGCTCTGTGGATGGGATTTAGATGGCACACTGCTTACATGTCTTTAACCTTCCTGTTGCCCTCTGTATTCCCCATTGTATTCCATATACTTTTTTTTCCTATTATTCAAAAACAAAAGATAACCGCTTCAGAATCACGAATGTCATGCACAACAACAAATCCTACTACATGTGAATGTGAGTGTGAATGGTTGTTTGTCTGTGTGTGTGTGTGTGTGTGTGTGTATATATATGTATGTATGTATATGTATGTATGTATATGTTGGCCCTGTGATGGACTGGCGAGCTGTACAGGGTGTACCCCGCCTCTCGCCCAGTGTCAGCTGGGACAGGCTCCAGACCCCCCATGACCCTTAATGGATAAGTGCTATAGATAATGGATGGATGAATTAATGAATTTAAAAAGTTTTTTGTTCATTAAAATGCTTAAATAAATTCATCAGTTTATAGTATCTTGTTTAGATGTAGCAATTTCATGATTGACACAAGCAGTCAGTAATTACTGCCATCATATACTCCTGACGATACAAAATTTTGAGAACATAAAGGAAGCTTTATGCATTAGCGAATAAAAATGTAGCCTTTCTGAGCCATGTGGTCTGTATACAGCAGGTCAGTGAAATAAATTTGTATGACAAAGACACCATGACAGTTTATTTGACATGTTCTATAATATGTTGTAAGGACTGAAGCATTTCTTACATGTATTAGAGGCTTTTAGAAAGGTCTTCTGAACAGTAACAAACAGCCATGGTTCCTTTAAATTGGCATTCTGTGTACATATCAGGACTGGCTCAGTTTTGGGTTGGGTCGGGGTTCAAGATGAGGCCAGGGGCAAATAGGGTGTAGAGCTGGGTTAGTATTGGTCAGGAATCCATGGCAGGGATGGAAGGTTGGAGGGGGTGCACTCTCTCTCGACCGGCATGAGGAGGAGGTCCTCCGCCACCGGCATGGGGAGGAGGTCCTCCGCCACCGGCATGGGGAGGAGGTCCTCCGCCACCGGCATGGGGAGGAGGTCCTTTACCACCGGCATGAGGAGGAGGTCCTCCGCCACCGGCGTGAGGAGGACGTCCTCCGCCACCGGCATGGGAGGAGGTCCTTCACCACCGGCATGAGGAGGAGGTCCTCCGCCACCGGCATGAGGAGGAGATCCTCCGCCACCGGCATGGGAAGGTGGGCCACGAGGAATGGGAGAGTGCCTACATATGGGCTCCTGCTCACCAGGGCCAAGGGCAGTGGTGTTCTGTTCAGAAGAGAGTAAACAGTTAATTAAAATATATTTCTGCAGAGTGTAACCATGCATAACATCAGAGTTCCACTGGGTACAGAACTACTATTGATAGAGCAGACATTCTTGGATCGAAAAAATAAAATTTGTAATTGAAAGTATAAAACCTGAACTGAAAAAGAAAATATTGGCATTGAAAAAAGTTTCACTGAAAAATAAAACACAGCCATTAAAAAAATTACAGTTTTACAATCTTATATTCTTATTAGATTTTTATATTTTTTTGCATTATGGTGTATTTTCCAAAGACAATCTGATTTTTTTCAGTACCAATATTTTTGTTTTCGGTTCAGGTTTTGTTTTCTATGCCAAATTTTGTTTTCGTGTCTAACTTTTAATGTCACTGTTCTAGCTCCATACATAAGGGGACACTACAAGAAGAACTGATGTTTTCATGAGGCAACTGTCAGCTTTGTCTTGAAGTAGACATGGTAAACATATATGTGGACTCACCAGTGGAGGATAAAATTCACATTCAACAGACCCGAGCCCATTTCCTCTTGAATAAGATGAACGACAGAAAGCATGATGCTTTAAAGAGAAGAGAGACAATGAGAGTGAATAGGAAACTGAAACTGAATTACTGAAATATTCAACATCTCACTCAAAGTGACTCTTATGGAGCCTTAAGAGACATTTTAATTAATTTGTTTCTACATTTTACCTAATGAGGTCCCACGCTGAAACTGATTTGAGTGCACATGAGAAGTGTATGCAGACAGCCATGACAACAGGCTTTCTCTCCAAAGCATTAAGTATGAGATGAAACATCAGTATTAAGTTCATTATTAGTTAGCAAGGCAGCATTAGAGTAATTACAGTAATTAATTACATAATAGGATAATTATGAGAATGTAAATTAAGAAATAATCTTTAAAAATCTTTTGATTTATTTATTTATTATTTTAATATTATATAACTTTAAGCAGTAACAGCATCAGCACTGAGCCTCTCACCAACACAAAGGAGCACGCACCAGCTTCAGCGCCGGTGGCCCAGTTTGCAGGTTATCTCTAATACATTCTCACGAGTAACACTCTGCTGTATTTATGTATTAATCAATGTAATTAGACTAATCCAACAGATGCTCATTGACCAAATCACTGATATTTAAGGTAGGTGCAGCACTCATTAGAGGGCTGTCTGTTGTCAGCGGCTTTCTGTATAAACATCACTTAATTCATATGCAAATTCATTAAAAGGTCATCGAATGAATCAAAAAAGGGGAATGAACTGCACTGCTCATGAAACGTGATTTTGTGCACTCACTGTAGGATAACCTCCCCTCCTATCGAGAGCACTGCAGGGCTCACTCAGGGCTCTGTACATACTGATACAATCCTTGAACACAAGACTAGCTTGCCCTGTTTTAGGACTTTCATACTACTGTAGGGATCACAGTTATGGATACTAATATTACTGCTACTACTATTACTGTCACTATAACTAGTAACAATAATCCATCCATCCATCCATCCATCCATCCATTGCTTAATCTGTTAAGGGTCGGGGAGGGGGGCTGGAGTAATAATAATAATAATAACAACAATAATAATAATGATTATTATTATTATTACTATTAATATTTGTGATACTATCAGTGAGTCAAATTACTGCACTTGAAAGGGGATAATGTACAGCCACGCCACTGGAACACAAAACTGCTACTTTTTTGTATGGCTTTTAAAGGATAAGTCTGGCTATCCCAGTTACATATATATAAAACTTATGGTCACAATTGAAACCAGTTTGAAACCAGTTTCATAGACATGGTGGGCCTTCCTGCTGGAACAGCTAATAAATGTGGGCACACTGATGTCATAAAGGATGGACGGTCCTGGTGGCTGTGGTGTTTAAATGATGCTCTCAGTTGGTACTAAGGGGTCTAAGTGCCAAGAAATACCTCTCACGAATTATTACACCAGCTGCAGTGCAGCTCTGAACTGTTGGCACAGGGCAGGATGGACCATGCCATGTTATGACCCTACCATCCAAATGTCACAAGGTGCAGAAATCCAGACTCATCAGACCAGGCAACGTTTCCAATCTTCTCTTGTCCAGTTTTGGTGAGCCCGTGTTAGATGTGTCGTGCATTCAGATCCGATCTTTTGCAGACCTTGATTGTAACGAGCTGTTATTGACTGTTGCCTTCCTACCAGCTCAAAGCAGTCTGGCCATTCTCCTCTGACCTATGGCATCATTGAGGCATTTTGGTCCAGAGAACTACTGCTCATTGGATATTTTCTCTTTATTCTGTCTTTTCTGAGCATTCTCTGTACACCCTAAAGATGGTTGTGCAGAAAAATCCCCTTAGATCAGCAGTTTCTGAAATACTCAGGCCAGCTGATCTGGCACCAACTACTGTGCCACGTTCAAAGTCACTCAAATTACCTTTCTTTCCCATTCTGATGCTCAGTTTGAACTTCAGCAGGTTGTCCTCACCATGTCTATGTGCCTAGATGCATTGAGTTGCTGCCATGTGATTGGCTGATTAGATATTTGCATTAACAAGCGGTTGAACTGGAGTACCCAATGAAGTGGCCAGTGAGTGTATATCCCTCTTGTCATCAACAAATCCCAGTTGCAAACCCACACCAATTATGAACTGATCCTACTAAAAAGCCACAGGGCCTTGACATATCAAACCAACTTTAAGGAACCAGAGACAACCAGATCTCACTCAACAATCCTTTTGATCTCCTCATGTCTTCTTTTTAAAGTTGCATTAGAACAGAGAGTAAAACTACATAAAATATATAAAATAATATGCCAATGTGTGGTTCTAAATCTTTCCAAAATTTCTGTATATAAGAGTTGCACTTACAGCTCTGTCAGGGCACAGAGGTTTACATGCCTCAGGGATGATTCTGGATCCCATTGGGCAATTAGTCTCCACAAGGGCAAACTCGGCATAGTAGCTCATCCCTGCCATCATCATGTACTGAGAGTGGAGGAGAAAGAGAGTAGATTAGGGAAAAGAGGGGAATGTGCAGGGTTTAAAGGGATGGGATACAGATGTGTTTCTGTATTATGTTCATTTCAACAACTGTATGAGAGATAACAGACACATATGTGAATTCAAAAATAAAGACACATTCATGAAGTCTTCTGTTATGCTGTGGTCGCTAAAGTAGTCGACCCCTCTGTTTGTGATAACCTTCGTCATGCATGTGTGTGTGTTTGTGTGAGTAGTGTATGGAGAGATTCTCTGTACCCCAGATCTTATGCGTCCCACTTCCTGCAGGGTGTAGTAGTGCTGGTTAGTGTTGTTCTTGTTGAATTCTTTCACAGCTTCATTAACAGAGTTGAGACCTTCTGGGCTGTTGAGTGGGATCAAGATGGGACAGTCGGGGCAGATTCTGACCATCTCCCTGTTAGATTTTACTACACACACACACACCAAATTATTGTTAGACTGCTTTCAGAGGGTTCCACAGTTAATTAAAACAATAATTAAACAAATCATGGCAGTTGAGCAGTTTTGCATTTTAAAGGTTTCTCTAAACCCAGGACTACTCCTCATCATCGTATTGCTTTAACCATACCATAACAGAATCCTAAGTAGATCTGAATCATGATTAAGTGTACACCATATTATTGCTCCATATATTTCACCATAGGGTATATTCACAGAGACAATCTTTTTTTTTTTTTAATTCAGCCGTGTAATTACTAAATACGCCTGGCCACAGTTAATCTGATTTGCAGCTAAGTAACGTTTGATGCTGTTTTAACACACATGCAATGAAGCAGTGTCCTGGGCTTAACAGAACAAATTAAGTATTTCACTGGCTGCTTCAGTCATATTTGACAGCTCCTGATGGAGAGCTCTGTTAAACTGAAATCTATATCAAATAAAATTTTAATCAGTTCAAGCAGTACAGTAGGGCAGCATATCAGTGCCACTGTAGGTAAAGGAAAAAAAATTACAAAGTGGGTGGAGGGGGAAATATTCTGTGAAAAAAACATTTATCAGAAAGAAACTCAGATTTTCTCTAAGATTAAAGTGGTAAACTAACAAACTAACAAATCTGAGAGAAAAAAAAATTGAATATTCTTTGAATACTCTAGATTAAGGTCACAAATTTACCAGAGAAAATTCAAAAGAATAGAATATAAACAAATAACACTTTGTGACGACAGTCTTTTTTAGTTTAACAGCTAGCACCTAGCAGCTGTCCGGTGTATTCCAGGTACTGAGGATTTTTCCCCTGTTCTCTGTCTGAAAACCTCCCCAGGTTAGGACTGAAAAAATGCTAGTTGCCTCACCCTAACCATAGTTTATTTGCCATAACAAATATATGAACCTTAGTTATATTTTAGTTACCATATGCAGACATTGTAGAACTGAATAATTGTAAAAATGTTGACAACTGATGTAAAACAAACAAACAAACAAAATAAACAGCGTATAAACACCTTGTCGCGTGCCACACTCATATTTCGTGATTTTGGCATCACCAGTTTCTACAGTCACCATAACAGTGCAGTTGGCCATCACCTGCTATAGAGAAACAGAGACAGTGACATTTAACTTTAGATATCTCACTATATATCTCCTTCATAGAAAAAATGTCAATACCAGCATATCCACTGGCTATAGATGAATGTGACGCAGGTTAATAAAGGGGAACTGGATTAAATAAACTGCTGTTACCTGGTCAGTCTCTTGGCGGATCTCACAGTCCTCAAAGTGTTTAGGGTTGACAGTGTGACACACTGTCTCCAGAAGGTCCAACTGTAATGTAACATCACAGCCTTCGCCAACCTTGAAACAATGGCAGTTAATAAGAGTTGAAAAGTTTATATCTCACGAGGAATGTAAAATTTTATGCTATGCAATATTTGACAATATTTCAACCTGAGCTGTAGTGAAAGTCCTTCAAAATGAAGACATTCAAAGAACCAGAAACTCAAAATCGAACATATTTGTAGAGTGAATGTGCACAATTATCGCCCATTCCTGGTTCCAGTACCTTTACCACTTTGTTACCCTGGATCTCATTGAGTCGGAACTTGTAGCCATGGTCATGGTGCTCGTTGATGTGATGCATTGCCAGACGTGCCGTTGCATTACCACTATCCTCACTGCATGTTACTGACTCCAAAGCTGGAGCAGTGCTGCAAAGCAGCACTGCTGAGGACAGCAGCACCAGGATAAGTACTCTCTTCATGCTGCAGAAAAGAGAGACAAACCACACTGCTGCAGCTGGGAATCTTATACAGACATGGGCAGATTAACTAGAGTGGGAGGGAGAGAGAGTAACAAACAAGGAGAGATAAAGGATAAATGAGATAAGAGGAAGTTGGTGTAGCAAGACTACAGTGCTGCCAAAATCAAAGAGCAAACAGAGACTTTAACCAGAGCAGTGCAGTTTGTTCTACTTTATTCTACTGAAACACTGTCAGTTTCATCATAGTTGTCATGCTGTTTATCTTTTTCTGGCACTATACAAGCATTTCTACTGAAGCAAATCTAATTATTAGAGTTGCATCAGAGAGTCAGTTGCCGAGCTCCTTAACATTTTATGATGAACCTGCTCTATATACTGTAAGACCACTGTTAACAACTGGCTAGGACATAGCTGTGCCACCACAGGATGGCTGCTTGACACTGCAAAACTTTAAAGTAGATTTTGAAGATGCAGATCAATAGGCAGGAATAAGTGCAAAAAGATGGCATTCATTAGCAAAAAATTAACAAAACGGAGGCAAAAGTGAACCATTTTCTTACATATGTGAATGGAATATTGGAGGACAGGAACTGGCTGGGGGCCATTAGGCTGCAGGCATCTCTTAGCACATCAAGAGGTCCTGACTTGGGAGAGAGGAAGAATAACTTGTATAGATTTGAGGCTTTCGTCTGTAAGAGGACATCAAGCACAGCAGCCAGTGATCCATATCTTTCCTTTCAGCATAGACATTGGTTCAATCTTTGTCAGTCAGGTGGTAAGGAATGATCCTGATCCCTTTAATCCCTAGCAAGCTATACACTTCTTAGAAAGTCTTGGACAGAAAAGCTGTGCCTTGGTCTTGGGGCAGCCAATGGCTAATGGTTAGGGCGCTTACCACATGGGCTTGAGTGCCCTGAGCGAGTCCCCAGCTCGGCTCCTGGTCGGCTGGACCGTTTGCTGCATGTCATTCCCCTGCTCTCTTTCCCTGCATTTCCTGTCTGTCTTCACTGTTGCTATCAAAGATAGGCATAAAAGCCCAAAAAATACTTTCATAGAAAAAAAAAAGAAAAGATGAAAAGCTTGGTCTGTTACTATTTTCCTAAATAGCTTTAAAAAGGCTTGCATCATGCACTGAGCATTTATTTGCCTCAGCGGGAACACCTCTAAATATCATCTGACTTACTCATGCAATACTAGTGTAAGCAATGTCAGCATGTGTGAAGGAATAAATTATTCAAACACATTCTGGGTTTTCCTTGAAACTTAAGTCAAGTTTGAGGACAAATGAGTCAAGCATTAGTCAAGAATTGAATTTCTGGTCTGTCCCTTGTGAACTCTTTCTCCTCCCCTGCACATCTGTGCTCACTCACTTTTTTCTTCTTCATCTTCCTTTTTCTCAACCTCATGAACTCCCAGCTACCTGAGCATCACCTATTAGCTAGAGGAGCTGTTATATTGTTTGGTATTAACTAAACATTACCATCATCATTACCATATTTGTATCAACTTGTGTTGATGCAAATATCTTCACATTTACAACTAAACTTGTGTGCAATTATGTTTGTGTGACATAATATCATTCTTACGCTATTCCATCCATCCATTATCTATACCGCTTATCCTTATCCTTGCGAGGGGGCTGGAGCCAATCCCAGCTGACGTTTGTGTGAGAGGCGGGCTACACCGTGGACAGGTGGCCAGTCTATCACAGACATATAGAGACACACAACCACTCACACTCACACAATTTAGAGTCACCAATTACTTAACCAATTAACCTGTGGGAGGAAGCCGGAGTACCTGCAGAAAACCCACACACAGGGAGATCATGCAACCCACACAGAACTACGAACCAGAGTTCAACTTAAAGTGGCAACCACTGCACCACTAAAATGGCCTATCTTACTCTAGTATATACCTAAATCCATACTGAATGCATGTCTGGCCAATAAACCTATTAGCAATGCATTTTTAGAATTTACCAGATGTAGCCCAAGGTATACTGTGGCCTAGGGTCAAAATCCTTTTTATGATGGTGGAACACTCAACTGCTCTGGTGCACCACCCTGAACCAAACACCTGTCCCTATCTATATTTTCATCTATTTCAAACCTTTTGCTGCACTCCCCTTTATCCTGATTAGTTGACATTACTAGAAAATTGCATGGAAACCCATTGCTTAAAAACCATTTTGTTGTATTAGCATGGAACCTTAATGGATGCAGTATACAAGTTTACATTAGTTAGATTTACTTCTAAAGCATTAGTAATACAAAAATTAACTTTTATCACTAATTAAAAATAATTTAATATAAGTAATGTCTTTATTATAATTTAATTAGTTATACTCATTTTGATTTTGAGATTACTGTATCAAAAACATTCTGTTTCAACAAAATTGGAGAGAGAAGAAGAAATTAAACTACATTTCAATGTTGCAATGTATTTTATTGTTGACAAAATACTGAAAGGTATCAAATGTTAGCAATAAACAAACTGTCAACTGAGTACTAATATGCAGTCCTGCATATATTTCTACATCTTGTAAAACACAAACAGCTCCAGATTCATGTCCCTATTAAACTGTGGCCCAACTTGAGAAGCACCTGTTGGATGAACTGGGACAAGGTTCCCAAAGTTGAGATGAAAATTGAAATGCAGTGTATATGCAAGTCCAAACAGAATGCATATAGCTTTTGACAAGTTCTGAATGTCCATCTGTTCCTCCCCAGTGGTGATCTTCAATGAGGCTGGACTGAGTGGAAGGAAGATGAGAGCACACAGCACCCCTTTGTGTCTGCAAGGTGGATGCCAGTGTAAAAAGTGATGGCATGAGTCATCATCAGAATCCAGCATCTGTGCTGGATCATAACCTGTTCTAAAGAAAGATACAACACTGACATTTTGTCAAAATGTCAATGGTGTGATTAGGCTGGGCCCCATGCCCAGGGTTGATGACCTCAGGAAGGACTAGGCAGTGCCAACTCATCAGCAATTCTTCTTGGACCTATTTATGTTACTGGCAGTTCCCACTCACCGAGGTGAGCAGGGAGGTGACCTTTTGACCTTCCAGTTCACAGTACTTCCATTTGGCTCAGATGGAGCTCCTCCCAAACTTTGTAGAAGATGATGGCTGCTGCTGAGAGGCACCAACCCATGCTGCAGCCTACCTGAATGATATGGTGGTTCCATATGGGATCATCTGTTCTACTTAAATAGCTAGGGAGAATTAAGGAGGCTTGCCCATCTTCCAGCTAGGTGTGCACCTGCCTGGCCAGTAATCCAAGGTTTGTTCTGGGCACAAAGGGGAATCTGTCCTGCTAACAAGCTATGTGGAAAGAATGCCTTGCCATCAAGTTGGCCTGACTACTCACATTTCCTGTGGAAAGACTCCACCATTGGGGAAATTGAGGGACACCTAACTCATGGATAACACAATGGTTCTCAAAGCAGGAAACTGCACACACTCTCCAGGACACCACAAGTGTCATCTTTGGGAGGACAAGGGTAATGGGTTGATCCCAATCCAAGTTGAGTGCACATTTATACAACTATGCATGCTATGGATGATGTACTACTCATCCTGACGCCTGGGGTCTGTTAAGCTCAGGAAGTCCATATCCATGTGCAAGTGAACTGCTTCAACTCATTTTATTGAAAAAGTGGTGTTTTGTCAAGGTCAGCAGAGATGGCAGACTTAATGAGACAGGATTAGTCTTTCAAAACATTTGGTAGGGGTTAGAGCAACTGGGCAATAGTCATCATGTTGAGTTTTCTTTTTATACTGGATGATCGTGGCTCACTTATGGCAGGTGGAGACTGTGTAGTTACAGTGAGAGATGGTGGTAAATAACTTTTGCTAGTCGTCAGTCCTTGAGGACTGGACCAGCTGGGCTTTCTCGTGTTGATTCCACGAGGTTGATCTGACCTGACGTTGTTGCAGCTGGGATCGGGTGCTACCTTTCTGTCAAAACAAGAAATGAAATAGTCTAGAGTTCAGTAGCTGTCCTGTTCCCAGGAGAGTCTTATCCCCTGCCATATCTGGAGCCGTTACCGGTAAAGTATGTCTTCATGTGCTGCTTGTACCTGTGCTTGGCCTTTCTATTCTAAAGCATCTTCATGCTTCTTTGTAGTCTGCAGGTCCTCAAATTTATATGTAGAGTACCATGTTC
>BRZM01000529.1:8377-32270 GCA_033238685.1 Lates japonicus
ATAGAGAGAAGAGCAGGGCAGGCGATGATGCCGCGCGCGCGCGCGCGCGCGCGCGCGAGCGCAGCAGCGCGCAGCAGCGCGCGCGCCAGCGCGCGCGCGCGCGCGCGCGCGCGCGCGCGCGCGCGCAGAAAGAGTGCAGGCGCGCGCGCGTGCGCGCGCGCGCGCGCCGCGCGCGCGCGCGCGCCGCTGCAGCGCCGATGGCGCGCGCGGCGCGCAGGCGAGGTGAAGCACAGCCCGGGGCAGGCAGGCAGTGAGGGCAGGCAGTGCGGTGCAGGCGCAGAGAACACACCACACATGCGCGCGAGATGATGGGACACACACACATGCCGCCAGCAGGGCGCGTGCAGCGGCGCAGGTGCACAGGCAGAGCAAGATGATGGCGCGAGCGATGAGGCCACACACACACACACACACACACATGATGTGGGCCATTACGACACACAGAGATGATACGCGTCGCGGCAGTGCAGAGCGCAGCGGAGAAAGATGATGATGTAAATGAGATGATGATGATGATGATGATGATGACACACACAGAGACATACGGCGATGATGATGATGATGAGATATGCGCGCGATGATGCACACACACACACACACACACACACACACACATGATGAGATGAGATGATGAGAGATGATGATGAGATGATGAAAGACAAAGAGATGAGATGATGATGATGAACCAGATGATGATGATGACATATGATGAGATGATGAGAGATGATGATGAGGAGATGATGATGATGATATATGACATTATATAATACATGGACAGCGATGAGGAGGAGATGATGAGAATGAGATGATGATATGATGATGATGATGATGATGATGATGATAGATGAGATGATGATGTGATGAGATGGCGATGATGATGACATGATAGCGCACGACGATACGACGGAGCATATATGTTTGCGAAGAGATATGATGATGATGATGATGAGGAGAGCATACATGATGTGATGGCGACGAACATGATGGTGCGGCGAGATGATGATACACAGATTACGCCAGCAGACATAACTGATGATGAAGATGATGATGATGATGACACTGATGATGGCGTATTTTCTTCGGCATGACGATGATGACACACACACGCGCGCGCGCTGCCGCCGTGCTGCAGGCGCGCACATACAGCAGCAGCAGCAGCAGCAGGCAGGATACAGCAGCAGGCAGGCATACGATGACATAAATGACACATGATGATGCAGATGATAGGAGATGACAAAGAGGAGCGACGAGCGACGGCAAATGACATGATGACGATGATGATGATGATGATATAATGCGATGAGATGAGGATGATGATGAGAGAGGAGATGATGATGATACGATGACAAGATGAGGAGGAGATGATGATGATGATGATGATGATGATGATGACAAAACATATATGGCGATACATGATGATGATGATGATGATATTGGTATATATGGCGTATAAGAGTGATGATGATGATGAGTATAGACATATGGTGTGGTAGAGATGATGAGAGATGATACGGCAAGAGGATGATGAGATGATGACATGATGATGATACATACAGGCGAAGCGATGATGATGATGAGATGATGAGAGAGGAGATGATGAGATGACCGAGATGATGATGAGATGTGTGATGATGAGATGAGAGGAGATGGATGATGATGGCAGAGATGATGATGAAGATGATGATGATGATGATGATGATGAGGAGATGATGAGACCCAGAGTGATGATGAGTGGAGGAGGAGAGAGGAGATGATATGGAGGAGGAGGAAGAGGAGGAGAGGAGAGAGGAGGAGAGGAGGAGAGGAGGAGGAGAGAGGAAGAGGAGGAGAGTGATGATGATGATGAGAGTGATGAGAGATAGATGATGAGAGATAGAGGAGATGAGGAGAGAGGATGAGAGTGATGAGGAGATATGATGATATGATGATGATATGGAGGAGAGGATGAGGCGAGAATCGCAATTGCTGTTCATCTCAAACCAAGCCCGTTTATTTGCTTCACGTGAGTAAATGTTGATCATTTAATTCGTCAGCAGGTGAATGAACAGTCACGTGACCCTGTGTCTCTGCTCAGGTGTGAACTCAGTCCAGATCCAGTGAAACTCTGACACTGTGCTGATTCATGATACCAAAGGTAAACACTGTTAGCATCAGTTAGCATGCTAACACGTTAGCCTCCAGTCAAACTCACACTGTTAGCATCATAATAACATCACGTGACCACCGCAGCTCTCATTAGCCTGTTAGCAGCAGAGGAACATCAGGGCTCAAACTACCGGAGCTAACGTCATCTGCGGAGACGGCTCCGGTAAACCCGTTAGCTCCGCTTTAAAACGGACTGATGTTCGTTAACATTCGGGTTTTACCGGAGCTAACTTAGCAGCAGGGGCGTTAGCTGCTAGCCGCTGTCATTGAAAATGAATGAGCCGTTAGCCGCTAGCTAATGCCAGGCTAACCCCAGCCCTTGTCCCGGTTCGGACCGGTTTAAAACGAGATTCCGTGACGTTTTGGACGAAGCCGTCATCAGACCGAACAAAGACACGTTCACACACACGAACCGGGTCAGAACACGAGATAAAGCCAAGGTGTTGGTTTACCTGTGCCCAGAATGACGACGTCAAATTCAGACGGCAGATCCTCGGCGGCCATGTTGTTAGCAGAGAAATACAGTCACGTGACAGGAACAGTTACTCACTGATCAATAATAATCAAATACATACACAATACAATATAAATACAAATCATTTATTTCTTATTTTTCTGTTTGTACAGATAAAAATCAACGATCATACTTTTAGAAACATTTGAAAACATGGAAACAGAAAATAAATGCTGGTGATGTTCATTTAAAGTTTCTGTCTCTGGAGAAACAAAGAGCAGAGGAGCTGAAGATCCTGCTTCTAAAACCAACAACATGCTGCAACATGAAGACAAGAAGAACAGTTCTAACCTGTGTGGAGCTAAACTGCACAAATACAATCACACACAGAACCGGATTATGATCCTGTGGCTGAGGAGGCCTGAGGAGGTGGAAGGCTCCTCATCCTGATCCAGAATTTACCTTAGAGATGAATATTACTCACATCCTGTCTGTCCTTTAAATCAGCCGACAGGTTGTTTTTCTTAACGTTAAAATCTGAATGTTCCAGGTTTCTCCTCAAAGTCCAGGATCCAATACAGAGACATGCTCTCAGTGTGCTCAGTGGAAACGACAGCCTGTGTGTTCTTTGTCTGTTTGTTAAGTTCAGACGTTTCTATTATAAGTTTCTATTGTGTTTAAAATCGAACCTGGAATCCTGCTCAGCCGCTTTGGCTCTAATGTAAGAATGATTTTACCATTACTGTGTCGCAGGTTGTTTGGACGTGATCTTCCTGACTTCCACTGTTACCCCGTCTCCACCAGACTCTCTCTGACTCTGCTTCAGAACCAATGTATTTTTGGTTGAAATGCTCAAACAGTTCAAATTCAGCAGCAGGGACCAGAACAGAACCAGATCCATGTGGGTGGAGAGGAGGTGGATGCAGGACAGAAGCTGCTGCTGTCAACAGAATCAGATCAATGATCTGATCTAATGATTCCTGCAGCAGGTGATTTTAGTAACGTCATGAAAAACATCATAATACAAAAAATATGAAAATAACATAAGAATATCAGATTGTAAAACAAATTTTTTGATGTCTGTGTTTTATTTTCCAGTGTTTCCTTTTTCAATTAGATTTTGTTTTCGATGCCAAATTTCATTTTCAAACCTTGAATGTCGGTGTCGTAGCTTCTTACGTGTCAGATAAACAGATCGGTTCATAAACTGATAGGTGAGACCTGTACGGACCTGTACAATAAAAACAGACATAACTGTCACCTGAGTTCATTTGTTGTGTAACTGAGAGTTTCTCTGGGGCAAATTCCATTTGTGGAGAAAAATATATCTAAATAAATAGAGCACTGTTGCTGCAGGTTGTTCTGACTTTAACAAGTTAAAGCCTGTCGACCTGCGGTTCAGGAAGTGGAGAGAGTGAAAGAAAATCTCTGCATGAATGAGTGTGTGAATGTTGATGTTGATGAGACTTGAAAAGTGTATGAAGCATTTAGAAGAGAATCAGAACCTTTATTCACCAAATGCACAGTGTCCACAGGACTTTGACCTGCTGAGGACATTTAGACATCTGATGATGATAACTGACCGTTACTGTTCACAGTTCACGCAGCAGGTTTTAGATTCTTCAGCTGTTTGAATCCGACAGTTACTGATCAAAAACCAAAAACTGCTCAGTAAAAACTCCAGAATCTTCTGTCTGACTCTAATCAATCAATCAGTCACTTAATCCATACAGTTAATGTATCTGTCCGTGTTCGACAGGCGACTGACGAGCTGATCATCAGACAAGAAAAGGTGAGTTTGTGAAAATCCAGGACTCTGGTTTTTCTTTGGTTTCAACCCATTTCACTGGTTCATGGTTTGAGCTGTGTCTCAGACGTGGTCCTCTGTCTGCAGAGAGTTTAAAGTGTGATCAGAGCTCTGTGCTGTGTGAGGGCAGGACCTGTGTGATGGGAGGAGACCGGAGCAGATTATAACATGAAGCTGATATAGAAAACAAACTATTCACCAACAGGACAAGACAAGACCTCATATAACTGACTGGAGACCAACATGGGAACCAAATCTTCTAAAAGTCGTAAGTACATTTACATCTTAAAGTTCTGACATACTTCTGTAAAACTAAGCTCGGTCTGACATTAACTTTGGATTCACTGTGATGAAGCTGGAGCTCCTCTGTTAAGACTTTGATGAGTTTAAATCAGATTTTTATTTGTTTTATTCTTTATTTCAGCATCCTGTCATTTCTCACATCTTTAATCTGTGAAGCTCTACAGACACTGGAACAGTCCTTTAAATCACCCAACAGCTTGTTTTCCTCTTTTCCTAACAGTAAAATCTAAGTGATCCACAGGTTCTGGTTAAATTTAAAATAAAAAGAGACGCTCTCAGTGTCCTCAGCTGCAGCCTGTGTGTTACCTGTCCGTTAAACTGATTTCATAACACCCTGACAAAGTTCTTCTCAGGTAAAAAAGCAAAACAAAAACAGGGACCTTGGTGGGTGTGACTTCCAGTGAAAGAAGGTGGGAGCATCAGACAAAAGAATCAGGATTAACCCAAGAGTCTCTGTATTGGCACGAGTTAAAGCATGAAGAGCCGCAGAGAGCAGTTCAGTGATTTATGATCTGTTCCAAAGGATTTCCACTGAAGTAGTTGGTTGACTGGGCATCACGGTGGTGCAGTGGTTAGTACTGTCGCCTCACAGTGAGAAGGTTCTGGGTTCGAGCCCGAGTTCACATGTTCTCCCTGTGTGGGTTCTCTCCAGCTTCCTCCCACAGTCCAAACACATTCTGTCTGACTTTATCTCTCACATCGTTGAGGAGGAGTTGTGGTCCACTCTTCTTTACAATGTTGCTTCAGTTCATTGAGTTTTGTGGATATAGTTGTTTATGCACAGCTCTCTGAAGGTCCCAGCATTTCAATCAGGTTCAGGTCTGGACTCCTCCACCGAGCTCTACAGTTGGTCTGAGGTGTTTGATGCTGATATGTTTGATTTTCTGTGTGTTACGGTCAAACATCTCCTCTTTGGTCTCGTCCGTCCAGAGGACATTGACGGATGGATAACCCAAAAATATAATGCTTCTCCATTTTTCATGTCTCAATGTCTGCAACAGTTGTGGTCACAGGCATTATATTTGTTTGTCTCATTCTCTGAACACTAACAACCAAATTTGGTTCAAATGTTCACTTGGACAAATGAGACTTTGGTTGGTTGGTGGTGACATCCAACCATGAGGTGGTACTTACTTTTATTTTGTATATTTGTTTCATTGTGTTTTGAACTATGCCAAGTGGAGTCTGGCTGTCCTCCACCAGGTTTACCCCTGAAAGTAGATCGTTCTACTTTAGTTCCTGTCCAGTGTCTCTGAAATTTTAAAGCACACTTTTTGGAGTTCGACTAAATTCACGTTGTGATCAGATAATCCAGTTATCATTTTAAAAGATTTCTGTGTTCGTTACAATCTTGTATTAAAAACCAAATATGTCTGCACAAGATGTTGACTCTGTGTTTGTGAAATTCTCCAACAGAGCTGGAGGAGCCAGACCTCAGGATCGTACTTGTTGGGAAAACTGGAGCTGGGAAAAGTTCATCAGGAAACACCATCTTAAAGAAGAAGATTTTTCCATCTAAAATGTCGTCTTCCTCAGTGACAGTGCTGTGACAGAGGAAACAGGACAGTTTAGTGGGTTAAGACTGGCTGTTGTTGATACTCCAGGTCTGTTTGACACTGAGAGATCTAAAGAGAGGTGAAGAAAGAGATCGTTAAATCCATCTCATTAGCTGCTCCTGGTCCTCATGTGTTCCTGATCGTGCTGCAGCCGGGGAAATTCACAGAAGAAGAACGAGAAACAATAAAAATCATTAAGATGGTGTTTGGAGAAAAGGCAGCACGCTACACCATGGCCTTGTTCACACATGGAGACGAGGTGAACACAGACAGAGTCTGCATGGATGATTTCATTGGTCAAAATAAGTCTCTCTCTGACTTCATCGGTCAGTGCCACGGAGGATACCATGTGTTCAACAACAGAAAGAAGAATCCTGCTCAAGTCCGTGAGCTGCTGAAGAAGATCAATGAAATGGTTCAAAGAAATGGAGGAGAGTACTACACCAATGAAATGTTTGAACAGGCTGAGAAAGCCATATTAGAAGAGATGGAACGTCTTCAGAAGGAAAATCCAGAGATGAAGCCTGAAGAGGCCAGAAAAATGGCAGAGGAAGACAACGCGTTTACACGGGCCGTCCTACAGGGGGTTTCTGTTGGGGTGGCTTTCGGAGCCGGTGTTGGATCTATGGGGGGTCGAGTGGGCCGTGCAGTGGGGGCTGCAGTGGGAGCTGCAGTGGGAGCTGCAGTGGGAGCTATAACTGGAGCAGTGAAAACAAATGCATGTGCTACACAGTGATATCTCACTGTAAATCCAGAAACCTCTGTCTGTCTGTCCTTCGATCGACTCGACAACTGCTCAGTAAAGGGAGTACTGCTGAAGACTCAAGTAAGTGCAGTGTCAATTGTGAAGTTTTTTTTGCCTCTACGTCCACACTAATACTTAACAGTTTTAAAACAGATCACTGTTGCTATGGTTATGCCCGGCATTAACACTACTCCTGAGTCTTCAAGCCCCTAAAACTGAGACTTTTGGAAACGCTGCTGGCCCCATTTTTAGACAGTCTACTTCCTGTTTACACTGGTACACTCATGCCTGGTGTACGTCAATGGTCATGTCAGGTGTGTTTTCAGGTGTGTTAGTACATCATTTTAAAATAAAAACAGTGTGGACGGAGCCTCAGTGAGGGGTTTTCGAGGAAATCTAAATACAGACTGACAGAGGTTAAAGTGACATAAAATTCAGTTTTTCAGCTTTGTGAGTTTGTAAATAGAGACAATGATCTCCATATGAACGGACAAAAATTAGTCCTAGTTATCCAGCTGTATTAAACTGGAGATACAGGGGAAGTAATCAGGGAAAGTGTGTAACTTTAGTTTGACCTTGTTTGTTTGTTCTGCTTCTTCACAGAATGTATGGTCTTTACCAGCAGGTAGTTTTCTGCTAATGTTAGAGATGATGAGCATTTTAGTTTCACTGATCATTAGTCATTATTCATCATGGGACTGATGGGAACTTTCAACTCTTTAGTCCAGAACAATCCACAGGTCAGATTGTGTAACATGTGCTGCTCTTGATTTGCTTGAATGATGCATGATGAATGAAAAAGGTGAAAGGTTTTAATAGAGCTTGTTTTCTTGTGCTGTCAGAGGAGGTGTTGGAAAGAAGGAAAGGTTTTGAAGACTGGAATGAAGCAGTTTGTAGAAAAGCAGTGAGATGTTTCTGTGTTGATAAAGTGTGAGCTTCAAAGGTCCAACAACACTGACATGTTGCTTCATCTATCACATCTACTTTATCTGTCTGCTAACATGTTAATAAACAGAAATATGACAAATGATCTTCTGTATCAGACTGTTATTGTACAACACATTGATTTAAAGCAGCAACATGGAGAAGATGTGTTTTTAGTAGAAGATAAAAAACAAAATGTCCTCCCTTTGAACATGTTTTAAAATGTCATCAATAACAATCATATATCAATATAATATCAATCTCTTCATGTTGCTGCATCAACCAACCTTTTCTCTGTCTACCTCAGTCGTCCATCAACAGCCTGCAGTTTGTTCTGAACTCTGCTGCAAGAACTCAAGACAGAACCAGAAGGTTTGATCACATCTCTCCTGTCCTGAACTCTCTTCATGGACCTGAACCCAGTTTCCTTTCAGATCTCACTGTAGATTAAAAATATCCAGTATCAGAAGAATTCAGACCTCACACGGGGCACCAACAAGACGTAGCTGCAAAACTATCAGAAATGAACAACATACTAATATTAAATGATAACTAATTAAAGTTGAATGGGCACCAAACTTTTTAATAAAGGGACTTGATACCTTAATTGCTCTAGCGTCAGTGATTTAAAATAAATGTATGTAATTTAAACTCATCAGAACTGGTTGCCATTATACTGTTATTTTAGTGTTCCTATTATAATCTCCATAAATAGCTTATTACTGCATAATGTTTTTAAGCACCGTAGAACATTTTCCAACCATAAGCAGACATTAAACACATTCAGGTCAACTTTTTCAGGGGTGGGGGAGAGTTGTAAAAATACTCTTATTAGTATACTTTCTTCTATCTCTAATAAAATCACTGATCCATATTATCGTTACTTTCTAAGTGGTAAAACTTGATGCAACATGGTTTTGCTCAGATGAGTTGTGGGCAACAGAATTAGATTTAAAAAACTGTATTATACTGGGAGATTGCACAGCAGTTTGTTGTTAATAACAAGGTATCAACATTTACTGTATTCAACTTTATTTACAAAGAACAATACCTTACTCTAGAAAATTTCTTGTATTTTCAAAAAATTTGTTAATGTGTGAAAAGCCTCCATCACAGCGATGGAGGGAAAAACATTAACTAGAGACAGAACAGGGGAAAGGGAAGCCAGTCGCCCTTTGTCTTTCAAAAAGTAAAATTCACTGTTGTCTTGCAGCGACAAAACTCGGACAACTGAACAAAGATAACTTAATTTTACTCTACTATGGCCAAATGATAAGATTACAAAAACACCTTTGTTCTAAATCTCAAAGAAGTAGGGGAAACCTGCTTCAGAAGATGCACAATGATTCTTAATCCTGACTCACACTAAAGGATTTTTAAAATCTTAACCAATGTAGAAAACATGAGAGAGAGACACATATTCAAAGGTTTGTTGACCTGAGTATTGGTTATGGTTGGTAGAAGAGGACATTATACATTTGATGTGATGATAACTGACCACTAACACTGCAGTTTGCAGATTAACAGGTTTGGAGGTGGATCCTGACAAACGTGTAAAGAGCTCTGATTTTCACTAGTGACCATCAAGTAAGTTACAGAAAGTTCCTCAGCTCCCATCAACATGTAGCGGATTCTAACAGGACTTCCCTGATTTACTCCTAGAAACCCATCAAAACATCAAAACACACAAACAACACAACAAAGTGAAGTGACTAACACTGATTATCTGGCTCCAGTCCAGTGTTCTGCTGGGAAACCTCGGCTCCTCCATTCACTTGGACGTTACTGGGACTCATACCACCCACCCAAACACTGTTGGAGACCAACCACACCCGCAGACTCTACTGTTGGAGCTGATAGGTAAATATTGTACTATAAGGAAGAGTTTCAACGAAGAATCCAAGACAGAAAAGATGATAGTTCACGTTCTAAACTCATAGACAAATACCTTCGCCATCTTAATTCTCAACACTTCTTACGAGTACATGTGAATGTGGACACCGCCCAGCCCCTTATTACATCACAGTATTCAAACATCTGGAAAATATCATCACACTGTATGGATGAAGGAATGCAGCAGTGCCTCCTGGAATTTCATTCTGGACTGGACACTACACAATATCAGACACCATCACCCTTTGTTTCAGACTGAACCCTCATAATTCTCCCAAAGCATTGTGTATATGTGTGCATTATCTGTAAGGATGCAACCAAGTTTCCCTTCACACTACATCTATATCTGCATAAAACTACATAACCCTCCGGTCTGTTAGAGCTGCTGTGTTTGAATCCCCTCAGCCTTCAAACCTGACAGTTACTGAATTAAAACTCTGTTCAGTAAAAACTCCAGACTCTTCTTTCAAACCTTAATGTCTGACTGAGCTCTGTCACTACTGACGTGAACAGAATCAGGATCAGATCCTGGACTCCTGTTTTTAACTCCGTACAGCTCCTCTGACTTCATGTGTAACTGCAGAGAGTTTAAAGTGTGATCAGAGCTCTGTGCTGTGTGAGGGCAGGACCTGTGTGATGGGAGGAGACCGGAGCAGATTATAACATGAAGCTGATACAGAAAACAAACTATTCACCAACAGGACAACAGCAGAGACAAGGCCTCATATAACTGACTGGAGAAGACCAACATGGGAACCAAATCTTCTAAAAGTCGTAAGTACATTTACATCTTTAAAACTGGTTTAGTTTTGAAGACCTGACATACTTACACACAGTCTGACTTTAACTTTTTTAATTCACTGTGACAAAGATCAAACCCCTGTTAAGACTTTGATGAGTTTAAATCAGATTTTTATCTTTTATTTATTACTTCTATATTCTGTCATATCTCCTGTCATTTGTCTTTTATTGTGAAGCTCTACAGACACTGGAATAGTCCTTTAAATTACCCAACAGGTTGTTTTCCTCTTTTCTTCATGTTAAAATCTAAATGTTTCAGGGTTTCTGGTTAAATTAAAAAAAAAAAAAAAAACATGCTTTCATTGTCCTGTGGGGCAGCTGCAGCCTCTGTGCGTTATCTATGTTAACTGATTTCACAACTTCCTCACTCAAAGTTTCTCTTGAACAGTTTCCTTTGTGGTTTAAAAACAAAAAAAAAGTCAGGGTCCTTGGTGGGTGTGACTTCCACGGAAACAAACTGGAAGCAGCAGTTTACAGAATCAGGACGAGGTCCAGAAAAATGACAGGGTCAGCAGAACAGATCTTACAACTCCTCAGTAGTTAATGTTAATGTTGAAACATTTAGAAAAGCATTTGGGAATAAACCCATGTGCAACTTTCACAAAAAGTCTACTCTCTTATAGCACAGCTTTTGGACACAGAACAACAGAACAGTTGAACAACACTCCTTTTCCACACAGTGCTCTAATCAAAACCATCTTCTCAGAGAGAGTTTCAACACAATAATGATCATATGAGCCAAGACATCTTTACCCACTCAAGGACTCTGTGTTCACCAGATCTTTTCTGCTTTGTTACATGTTAGTTTACATTTCTCATTTAATGTCTCCACAGACAGATGCTAACCAGTCACGCTATCAGCCCTACCACAAAGATAAAAACATATCAAACCATCATTTCCCTCACGATAATCATGTCTCAGTTCATCTCACAGAAAAGAAAGACAGTACATTTGTCTGGTACTTCTCTGTTTGGAGGAAAATTTAGTTTTGAGGAGGAACTGAAAAGATATTACAACCACTGATGGCTGCATGTTCTGTATAATATCAGCTGAAATTTCATCATCACGACCATTACTTCATTCTCTTGTTGGTCAATAAGATAACAGTCACTGATAAGTTGTGAAACTCTTCTTTTATATTAAATGAAATGTGTCTCAACAGTACAAAGATATATTTCTACAGTCAGACTCAGAATCAGACTTTAATGATCCCTGGTTTGTGTTGTTGTTAAACTGAGTCTACAGGTTTTTTTAGTGTGGTGATCAGGCCCTCACTGTATGAATGTGATGAGCTCAGTTTGTGTTTGTGCTGATCCAGTACCTGCTCTTCCTCTCTCCTCTTCATCAGTCTCCTCATTTTGTCCTGTGTCGCTTCCCTTCCCTTCGCTAACTAGCTGCTTGGCTAACATTAGCTGTTTAACAACAGCAGCTGTTGGTCACATGATGTCTGGAGGCAAATGACGCTGAATTACAGACAGTCTCTCTAGTTACCTGTATTTACCTGTATCAGCTTCAG
Organism: Lates japonicus; assembly: GCA_033238685.1. NCBI lineage: Eukaryota > Metazoa > Chordata > Actinopteri > Centropomidae > Lates > Lates japonicus. Next base: position 20,523 of record BRZM01000529.1, read on the forward strand.
TGGATAAAAGTACAAATATATGTGGCTCAGCAGTATTGCTGGTTTTCTTTGTAAAGCACATGCTACTGGTGTCCAACACATTTAGTTATAGACAGCAGTGCTTTAACCATTCAGTAATATGGGTTATTGCATTGGTTAAGATGGAGGCTTGGCTTTTTGTGTTGTTGTGTACATATGGTGCAGTGTCATCATCATATAATTAAGTCTTAATCTGGCATACAACTGGCAGATCATTCATTTAGGCTAAATTGAAGTGGGTCCAATATGTATCCTTGTGGGACACCAGTGGAGAATCTGAGAGCAGTGGACTGATGGTTACTGACTAACTGATTGGTAAGAAAAGTAAGATATTTTCCACCGAAGGCCATCTGGAGAAAATGCATGATTTACAGCGTCAATTATTTAGTCTTTAGTTCTCTGTAGAGTATTTGGCTCTAAATCCAAACAACACTGGATGAAGGTCGTGATGAGATGATCCAGTAATCTGCCTGGGTTTTGGTCGAGTTGTTGACTCTGTGTTTGTGAAATTCTCCAACAGAGCTGGAGGAGCCAGACCTCAGGATCGTACTTGTTGGGAAAACTGGAGCTGGGAAAAGTTCATCAGGAAACACCATCTTAAAGAAGAACATTTTTCCATCTAAAATGTCGTCTTCCTCAGTGACAGCAGTGTGCCAGAAGGAAACAGGACAGTCTAATGGTCTGACAGTGGCTGTTGTTGATACTCCAGGTCTGTTTGACACTGAGAAATCTCAAGATGAGGTGAAGAAAGAGATTGTTAAATCCATCTCATTAGCTGCTCCTGGTCCTCATGTGTTCCTGATCGTGCTGCAGCCGGGGAAATTCACAGAAGAAGAACGAGAAACAATAAAAATCATCCAGATGGTGTTTGGAGAAAAAGCAGCATCCTACACCATGGCCTTGTTCACACATGGAGACGAGGTGAACACAGACGGAGTCTGCATGGATGATTTCATTGGTCAAAATAAGTCTCTCTCTGACTTCATCGGTCAGTGCCACGGAGGATACCATGTGTTCAACAACAGAAAGAAGAATCCTGCTCAAGTCCGTGAGCTGCTGAAGAAGATCAATGAAATGGTTCAAAGAAATGGAGGAGAGTACTACACCAATGAAATGTTTGAACAGGCTGAGAAAGCCATATTAGAAGAGATGGAACGTCTTCAGAAGGAAAATCCAGAGATGGAGCCCCAAGAGGCCAGAAAAATGGCAGAGGAAGACAACGCGTTTACACGGGCTGTTCTCAAGGGGGTTTCTTTTGGGGTGACTTTTGGAGCCGGTGTTGGATCTATGGGGGGTCGAGTGGGCCGTGCAGTGGGGGCTGCAGTGGGAGCTGCAGTGGGAGCTGCAGTGGGAGCTATAACTGGAGCAGTGAAAACAAATGCATGTGCTACACAGTGATATCTCACTGTAAATCCAGAAACCTCTGTCTGTCTGTCCTTCAATCGACTCGACAACTGCTCAGTAAAGGGAGTACTGCTGAAGACTCAAGTAAGTGCAGTGTTGAGTGTGATATTTTTTAAGGCTATGTCCACACTAATATGTTTTAGTTTTAAAATCACCAGTGCCTTGATTACGGCCGGCGTCCACACTATTGCTGAGTTTTCAAGCCTCTAAAACGGAGACTTTTGGAAACGATGATGCTCATATTTGCTTCCTGATTGGGTCTCATCAGCCTCGGCCACCAGAGGTGAATGCAACAAGGATTATGAATTACAAACATTGATGACCTTGGTGTCTTTGTTAGCAGCTGTTGTCTAGTCAAATTCTAAAACGACATAAACGACCAGCTGTAGAGCAGACAATCTACTTCCTGTTTACACCAGCACGCTCATGCTCAGTGTAGGTGAACGGTCATGTGATCTGTGTTTTCAGGTGTTAGTGTGGTCAGTGTTTATTTTTGATATGGAGCTAAAACACTCGTCTGTACAGAGATTGTTTTAAATTGGAAACGTTTCAGTATGGGCGGAGCCTCAGTCTGGGGTTGTCAAGAAAATCTAAATACAGACTGACAGAGGTAATGTGACATCATATAAAGTTGCTTTGTGAGTTTGTAAATAGAGCCTGTGACCTCCATATGAACAGGCAAAAACTTAATCACTAGTTTAATGTTAATTCTCCATCAGCTGCAGCTCATCATATTACTATTCATAGAAGAATAATCATGGAAACAGTCTGTAACTTTAATATGATTTCATCTTGTTTTATTTTCTCTTCTTCACCACAAAATGTAATATATCCTGCACTTGATTTGACTGGATGATGCATGATGAATGAAAAGGTTTTAACATTTTTATCTGTGTTGTTAATGATACATGTTAATAAACTGAAATATGACAAATGATGATCTGTATCTGACTGTTATTGTGCAACACATTGGTTTAAATGAGCAAATTGTGGCGTGTTTTTAGTAGAAGACAAAAAATGAAATCAGCCTTTCAACCCAACCAGGTAATTATAGTAAGAAGTATTAATAATAGCTGAAAGTTCTGCTTCCTGTTCTACTGCTGGGAACTAAAGGAACCACCAGTAAACCAGCATTCTGGGAGAATTGGGTTCTAGTGAGATTGTAGGGAATCGTAAGCTCTTTAAAACAGGATGCTGATTTAAAGTCAGGCTGAAATTCATTTTACAGAATTACCTCTGCTATCTGTCCTGTTATGGGTTTTATGGTTCTGGGTTGCTGCAGGACAGCCTTCCTCCACTTGTTTAAAAAGGAAGCTGAAAAATGAGTCCATGCATTAGTTTCCTCCAGTTTGGACTGTGATTCATTATTATCAGGGTGTAACAACAACCTCCAGTTGACCCAAACCTCTGGAGCATGATTACTGACAGGAACCAGGAAAAGAGATCATATTTCTCCTCTGCACTGTCTCTCTGTTAACTTTGGATTCATTGTGATGAAGCTCAGATTTTAACCTGTGATATCTCATGTCTCTCGTCTTTTATTGTGAAGCTCTACAGACACTGAAACAGTCCATGTTAAAATCTAAATGTTTCAGAGTTTCTCCTCAAAGTCTGATAACAAACACAAAGACATGCTCTCAGTGTCCTCAGTCTGTGTGTTGTCTGCTCGCTGATTTCATAACTTCCACATTGACAGTTTCTCTTCCTTTGTGGTTAAAAAACCTTTGTTGGTTTGACTTCCACTGAAATAAGCTGGAAGCTCTCAGCCGTCAGTCCTCTGCTGAATAAGGCCGAACTCACCGAAGTCTTCACGTTGCTCTGAGAATGAAAACCATTTCTGTTTTCTCCAAATGTTGGAGACAGGGGGCTGAGCTTCAGCTGATTGGAAACAGATGGGTGGTGGATACCAGGAACTCTCAGTTTACTGAGCTCTCTCTTAGATTCCTGCCGTTCACCACAGCCTGTCACTTAGTGCTTCATCCAAAGCCTCAGACATTTGGTCCAACTGTCTACTCCTTAATCTTCTTCCTCTAAATACACATCACGGCAGTAACCTCAAAACAAACACTGATGAAATCCAACATCAGAACAAGTTTGTCCCTCACCAGGTTACAGTAATAACCCCGTACAGCCTCCACCTGTAACTCTCAGCTTCAGTTTTACATCAGTTCATCTGCTCTGCTTAAACAAGCACATTTGATTTTGTTGCCTTCAAACCTTCTGAACAGACTCAACAGAGACTTTATGGTTGATTCACACCACAGGAGCTAAGAAAACCACAGACACACAACTTCTACTTCCTGAAAACAGTGATGGACTGCAAGAAAACAAAGATCCTCAAGGAACCAAACTCACCAGATGTTGAACTGGTCTCTGATCCTCAGACCTGGAGCTGGTCTCAGACCTGGAGCTGGTTTCAGACCTGGAGCTGGTCTCAGACCTGGAGCCGGTCTCTTTCTCTCATCTCCTTACTTGTTGGTCAGTAATGTAGCAGTCTGGTTTGATTCTCTTCTGGATACACACCTCAGGAACAGATTGTACACAACATGTCGCTCGTCATCATAACAAATCTGTTCAGTGTTTTTGTAAAATCATTTTAAGACGATGAGAGTGAATCAACACTGCAGCAGGTCCAGAGAAGACTCCATCACAAACCAGACACAGCAACAACAGACGCCGGCCTCAGTCATTACTGACGGAGGCCTCGGTGGCCCTGAAGTCAACGCACAATGACAAGTCAGAAATTACTACAACATTTCACAAAACACAACAACATTTAAGAAAACACAACATTTCAGAAAATAGAAAGGGTAGGGACGACAGCTCTTCTTTGTGATTGGACAGAATCCCTGTCAATTCAGAGTTTATCCAGTGATGTGTTCACGGTCAGTGGGTGATAGAGTGGAGCATAAGGATCGACAGAATGATCATAGAGACAGAAAACTAGTGTATAGGTTATACAGTGAGGGTGCGTTTTACTACGTTCCTGCGCATTGATTAATCCATGCGCACGAGATCAGTTTATAGTCTATACAGAGCCATTACAACAGACTGGCTTTCTCACACTTTATCTGTGTCTATAGCTCACCAGCTGGAGAGAGAGAGAGAGAAGGAGAGAGAGAGAGAGAGTGGTCTTCATATTGTGGTCTGTTAACTCATTGACATAATATAAATTTAATCTAAATACAACAGTCGGTTATATGAAGCCCGACAGGTTGTTGCGGCCGTGACACACAGTTGTGTGTTTCCCGTGTTGTAGCTTTGTAACGTGCGATGCGGATGTGACACTGTAGGTTTTAATGTCCGCTGAAACTGTCACACTATCCTTCATCTACAGAAGTGAAGCATCGGCTTCCACTGCTTCCTGACGCCGAGCGCGTGAGCGCTGAAGCCCCCCCTGAGCCCCCCCCCATTTCCTCTCTCTGATCAGTCCGGGAATCTTTATGTTCAACTCTATCACCCACAGACCGTGAACACATCACTGTATAAACTGAACTGACAGGGATTCTGTCCAATCACACAGAGTCCAGTGACGTGTTCACGGTCTGTGGGTGATAGAGTTGAACATAAAGATTCCCGGACTGATCAGAGAGTTGTTGATCGGGGGAAGTCGTCGGTTCTTCATGTGAGGTAAAGGTCATGTGGTTTCTGATCTGAACTGTCTCAGCTCCTCTGACATGACGTGTTTAAAGGGAGGAGGCAGATTTCAACATGAAGCTGATCTAAACCCTGAACCCACAGGACAGAAGCTGAGTCCTGACAGACAGACAGACAGACATGTCCGTCAGATGCAGACGGATCAGTGAGTACTTCTACATCTTTCATACTGGACTGATGGTGGCCGATTTATTTATTATTTCTGTTTCCTGCCATATTCATGTCCTACAGACACTGCAGTGGGAGTGTGTTATCTCTAATGTGTAACTTCCTCAGTCAAAGTTCCGCTTGGTGAGTTTCCTTTGTAGTGAAACAAACAGGAATCCAGCTCGTAGCCGAGCCTGTCAGGACTGCTGTCGAGGAAGCCATCGGTTCTCTGCTGGATGAGGACTAAGTAACACAAAGTTTTCATGTTGCTCCTCGAGGCTGAAAACCACTTCTGGTTTCTGTGAACAGGGTGGAACAGAAAGAAAAGAGAGAGGGAACATTCTCCAGGTCAACCAGTTTAAGTCTGGTCTAGACGAACACTGATTAAATCCAACATCAGAACAAGTTTGTCCCTCACCAGGTTACAGTAATAACCCCGTACAGCCTCCACCTGTAACTCTCAGCTTCAGTTTTACATCAGATCTGTCTTTGGTTCAGGAAACAGGAACAGGGACAGAGCTGACAGGGACAGAGTGAAAGTCAGACTCAGGTTGACTGAAGGTTGAAGCATACACATGCTCATCATGCTCTGAATGGCAAAACAACTGTAGAAAAGAACACAACCACTTAACAACTCTACAGTAATTTACAGAATACACTGCTGCTGTCATGTTTAAACTCCTCGTTCATTAAAATCATTTCAGAGACAGTCAGTCAGAGATCATCCTCCACGTTTAGTCTTGTATTCATCTGAGTTAGTTCGTAAGTTGAAATCCAGATCTCAGCCACTGTCTTGGAATCAAACACCGTCTTTAAAGTTCAACCAGTTCGTCCTCCAGGTCGGATGTCAGGTGATTTGCCCTCATTACAGTGAACAGTGATCGTATCCGACACCTGGAGGAAAGCTGCTGATGGACGTCTTTCTCTGGTGGCTTCCAGAGGTCGATGGCCTGTGGTGGTGCTCCTCCACTCTGCTGGACTCTCTGCTTTGGTTTCTGTCGGTGTTGAGAGTTTGTTCTTTATCAACATCAGTAATGAGTTTGTGTTTTCTCCAACAGAGCTGGAGGATCCAGACCTCAGGATCGTTCTTGTTGGGAAAACTGGATCTGGGAAAAGTTCATCAGGAAACACCATCTTAAAGAAAAAGGCTTTTCTATCTGAAATGTCGTCTTCCTCAGTGACAGCAGAGTGTCAGAAGGAAACAGGAGAGTTTGAGGGTCAAACTCTGGCTGTTGTTGATACTCCAGGTCTGTTTGACACCGACAAACCTGAAGAGGAGGTGAAGAAAGAGATCGTTAAATCCATCTCATTAGCTGCTCCTGGTCCTCATGTGTTCCTGATCGTGATCCAGGCCGGAAGATTCACAAGAGAAGAACGAGACACAGTGAAACTCATTCAGAAGGTGTTTGGAGAAGAAGCAGCAGGTTACACCATGGTGCTGTTCACACATGGAGACGACCTGGAGAAGAAAAAAGTCTCCATAGAAACATTAATTAGTAAAAATAAAGATCTCTGTGGCTTCATCAGTCAGTGTGGTGGAGGACACCATGTGTTCAACAATGAGGACGATGATCCTTCTCAAGTCTGTGAGCTGCTGGAGAAGATCAAGTCAATGGTTCAGAGAAATGGAGGAAGCTGCTACACCAATGAAATGTTCCAACAGGCTGAGAGAGCCATAAGAGAAGAGATGGAACGACTTCAGAGAGAAAATCCAGACCTGAAACCTGCAGAGGCCAGAAGAGGGGCAGAGCTAGTGAACTTATTCATATTGGAAATGATAGAGGCTGCTTCTGCCTTTGGAGCTTTTGGAGCAGTTGTTGGACTTGCAGGAGGTCCGGTGGGAGGTGGTGTGGGAGGCGCAGTAGGAGTTGCGGTGGGAGCTGTAGTGGGAGCGATGATCGCAGTAAAGAAAACGGAAGCATGTGATATACAGTGATGTTAATGATCCATCAGCAGCAGCTCATCACAGATGAATCAGTCACACTCTGTTTGTTAGCTTGACCTGCTTAGCAAGCTAGCTGCTATGCTAACAGGGAAAAATTTATATATATATATCCCTTTAGGTAATCTACTGATTTTAAGACTGTAACTGTGTTCTGATCAGCAACTGTTTAAATTCTGACTGTAACTAAATACAGTGTCATGTATCAGTTACTCTCCAGCTCTGTTCATCATGGGACTGATGGGAACTTTCACCTCTTTAGTCCAGAACAAACCACAGGAAGTTAAAACAGAGTAGACAAAAACATCTGCAGATCAACACTGAAAAACATCATAATGCAAAAAATATCCAAATAAAATTAAAAAGTAAGATTGTAAAACTGGAATTCTTTGATGCCAGTGTTTTATTTTCAGTTCAGGTTTTGTTTTTGATGCCAAATTTTATTTGTTTATTTTATTTTGTTGTAGCTCCATAGAAAAAGAGACAGTTGATGGAAAGGCTCGGAGCGGAGAGCGTTAACACAGAGCTGACATTTCTGTTTGTTTTTTTTTCATTAAACAATATTAAAGCTGATGTGTTCATTTACTGAGTGAACAAACTGGCAGTGTGTTTAAAATCAGATCCAACACGAGCAGCAGCCTCTAACAGTGCGATGTAATGCTGTCCACACTCTGAAGTTATTTCCTTTAATCTTATTGTATCAGAAACACAATGGTGTTTTTTTCAGTGTGTTGAAGGTTGAAGAGGAAAAACCCTGAAACTCTGCCACTGGAGATATGACGCAGGTTTTCAGCTCAAATGAGACTAACGTGCGTCTTCCTGTGTGTGTGTGGTTCATTGTGTATTTCACAGCATGTGTGTCTATGTGTTGTGTGTGTGTAGATTCATGATCTAAAGGTTGAGTTGTGTGTCGAGTTTTAGGGGGTTTCCAGGGAGGAGGACAGGAGGTGGGGGTGTTGGTCTTTCCTTTTTCCTACTGAAGTTTTAAAACTGAGATTAGTGAGAATAAAAAACAAAGACAGATGCTGAACGTTCAGACTTCACCTGAGAACAGGTGGATCAAACAGCCTCAGGTCAGACAGGTGAAGGTTTGAACAACAGGTCCTCCAACCTGAGCGACCTGCTCGGTGTTAGCGGAGCTTCAGTCTCATGGAAACAATCATCAGCACAATCTCTGTTTGGTCAGGTTCAGGAGAAGATCCTGGTTTTGGCTGAAATTTCTTGTGGAAGAAAAAACAAAAACCATCAGGTTCAAACAGGAAGTGACCCCAGCTCTCTCTGTGTGTTTGTTTGACCCGGCCTCCTCCTGACACTGACTTTATACGTCTCATAATCACCACGGCCACTAGGTGTCGCTGAACATAAAGACATAACTGTGGGTCGTAATAACACAGACGGTCTGATGTTTCTGATTTAGTTTCATGTTGTTGATCAAACACCACAACCTTCGACCTGCAGCGGTCATCTGATTAACTGATTATCACATCCTGCAGTGACGATGTGTTTCTGTTCAGCCTGAAGTCAGCTTCAGCTTGGTTCCTCCACAGAAATAAACTGAGACCAACTAAAGTTTCTGATCCTTCCAGGTTTAGTTGATCAGATCATCTTCACAGATGAACACCACTGTTCTGATGTTTGAAGCCTGAATCCAATCCAAGGGAACAGGAAGTGCTAACATGCTAACATGCTAACTTACTTACTGGTTACAGGATCAGTCCTGCAGCGTCTGTTGAGAAGCAACATTAGATTCTCAGACTGATTCAAAACTCACTGATTAACATGTTTTTAATCCAGTGACCAACTTTCCATTAAACTGAGGTTTAGTGTGAATGAGCCTGTACACAGTCAGTGTATCAGTATGAATCAGACTGATCAGATGATCGATCAGATGATTGATCACTGTCTGATCACTGACGCTCTGCTGGAGCTCTGGCAACAAAAACTTCCTCTTCTTCTGTGGTGCTTTCTGACTCTGCCAAGTCCTCCACACACACACACACACACACACACACACACACACACACACACACACTGAGTGATGTGCAGCCAGACTCACAGACTGTTTCCTCTTGTTTCTCGTCTCTTCATCTTAAAATGAGCAGATGGTTAAAAACACATTTCATCACCATCCATCCAAGATGGAGACCGGCGGACGTGAGCGTCCACAGAGCTGCTGACGAGGTTAAAAAGCCACAGGAGGAAAGACAGAGGAACGTTTCTCAGACACTGTTCACACCTGATCAGGACTAACTCATGTTAACACAGGGTGATCAGATCAGTTTGTCTGACCTCTGACCTCTGACCTCTGAACACCAGTCTCTTTATTAAAAACACCAGGTGGAAACACCAGGTCAGATCAGATCATCTGGATTCGTCCACATCAGCGTTCGGTAACGTTACTTTGAAAAGTAACTTAAATCACTCTGACGTGTTAATTTGTGGCGTGTAGCCTGAACACTGGTCCACACTCACTGACACTGAACACTAAACTTAAAACACTTAAAACCACAATTTAAAAACTGAAAAATCTAAAATGTAAAAACCAGAAACCTCCTGAGACCTGAGCATTGACTCTGTCTGCAGGTTTAATTTCTCCTGCTGTTTGGGATCAGTTGATTAGTGTAAAAACTAAACCATGTCTTTGAACGGGAAGTAGGTTGTTTTTTTAAATGAAGTTGAAAGTTGAAGAATCCGGTCTGAATGGTGACATCCTGTCATCAAATCAAACAACAAATGTTACTGAGCAGGAAAAAAACAAGTCTCAACCAGAAACTCAGGTTTTGTTCCTCTGAGACTTTGACCTTGATCTCAGCTGAAGGATGTGTTGACAGAGACTGACGCCATTTTGTTTTTACACTGTTGACACATTGTGTTCTGTTAACACAAAAAGAGTCAACGAGGAAACAGGTCTGAGAAGCTGGAATATCTTCTGTTTGATTGCAGGTGTAATTGATTGTGTCATTTATTTTTGTTCAGCTTTGTGTTCGTGCTGAAAATGTTTTGTCGTTCTTGGTCTTCCATACACGAGTATAAACCTGAGATGAAACCTGAAACTGACTGAAACTAAACCAGCTTCTCTGAGCAGCTAAAGAAGTAGTCAGTTCATCAGTAATCTGATTACATCCTGCCTGTAACTGGTGTGAGTCTGCAGCCGGTTGGTCTGCTGCTGAAAATGTTTGAATGGCGATGAAAAGAAAAAGAAAGAGTTCTTCTGTTAAATATTTCCTGGCGTCTCTTCTGTTCCTGACATTAAACGGCCTTTTGTAGCTCGTTATCGTGAGGTGTTAACGAGGGCCGTGTGCTGATAGGACGGCTATGATCTGCTGCCAGAGCGTTTAAGGCTCGTTTACAAACCCAAGAGAAACCTCCAGAGACCACGAGAGACCGGGGACAGAGAGAAACCTTCAACAGAGAAAACACTGAGTGGAGTTTGGATTGAATGTGAAAATACAGATGAATAATGTGATGAAATACACAAGTGAACTGAACAGGATTAATGACACAAACACAGGAGGATCTGGATCTGGACCGGGACCAGGGTTAGGCTAAGGACATATGATCAGTATCAGGATCAATATCTGGATCAGGATGAGGATCAAGATTTGTGTCAGGATCGAGATCAGGAACAGAATAAGGATCAGATTCAGGACCAGGACCAAGATCAGATTCAGGACCAGGATCAGAACCAGGACCTGGACCAGGTTCAGAATTTTGTCTATGGCTCAGAATCTGTTCAGGATTTATTTATTCTCACCTGTGTCGATGATGTCATGTGATTCTGTCCCTGTTGCCGTGGAGACCGATGGCCTGTACCTGCAGGTACATGGATCATGTGGATGTGATGTATTCAGGTGTTTTCTCTGACATTTAATCTGCTCTGCTCTGTAAAGGTTAATTTGATGCTTTTAATTTGAAACTCATCTGATGTATGAGGTGGAGTTTCCTCCTCCCTACACTGAGATTAAAATTACGTGAATATATTATCTTTACTGGGAAACAGCTGACACCAGAGAACAGAGATGAACCAGTCCAGTCAGCAGCTGATACAAAACCAGGAAACAAATAATCAAACCGTTTGAACGGAACAAACCGTCTGTAAACCAATCACAGAATTCATCTTAAATTATTGATATATGAATAAAAAGGTGAATTTTAATCACATATAATTTCATCAATAGAAGTGAAACTCTGTAATAAAGTAGAAACAGTTTTTACTGACATGTTCTACTGTCTCTAAAATTCAGGCGCTTGCAGGTGAAGTTTTGAATGGGAGTCTGTTCACGTCAGGTCTGAGGAGTTTGTGCTTTAATGAGATGACTGTAAAACAGCTGGAGAGACAGGTGTGCAGGTGTGAGGGTGTAAAGGTCAAACAGGAAGTGATTTAACGTCCACGCTGCGACTCTGAGTCTGTTTCTTAAGATTCAAGTTTCATTTTGTTTTTCTTGTTTCTCTCAGTGAAACTGTTTAATGGAAAAACTCACCTGGAATCAGGAGAGGACAGGTAAGACAGACAAGAGAGGACAGACAGGTGAAGACAGACAGGTGAGGACAGGCAGGAGAGGACAGACAGGTGAGGACAG